>JAGFPH010002085.1:132027-148219 GCA_018207615.1 Philaenus spumarius | reverse complement strand
TAAGTGTGCAAAGTTTCAAATCAATCCGACTTTTTGAAGGGGGTGAAAATCACGTCGTGTTCTGGGGACCATGATCAGTGCTCACTTACTACACCCAAGAAAATTAATGTCATCGGTCCTTGATAAGCGTGCAAAGTTTCAAATCAATCCGACGTTTTGAAGTATAGGAAAGTATACGGATGGGGATATACGAAGAAAGGCACTTTCCGGATTTTACTCCTAACGCGTGACGCGGTTTCTCGACCGACACCCCATCCCGATTACAACGGGCGCAAAGAAGTATAACTTCAAAAAGCATAATGAGTAAACTAATTGGATGCTATTAAACACCAAACGTGAATTCTACCAGTTAAAACTTATTCGACCACATCTGTAGGTTACATTCACCGTATTCATGGAAATATCATATACAACTAACTAACAACCAAACGTAGCATCGTCGGGCAATAAGTCTGAAAATATTACTCTCCGAGGTCACATAAACTCAGACTTGGCTTTGTAGATAAATTTATTCTTTAACCTTTTGTTGTTGTAAATGATGTAAGAAGAGAATTCTCCAGAAGGTTGACTATTAGTGACTGCTAATTGGTTACTTTAGGGAATACCATCGTCCCTATGGTAACATATTTTACTAAACCAACAAGAAAGGATATGTATAAATTTGTTTTCTTTTACTAGGGATGCACTTATTTTTGAAAATTTTAATATTTTTTTATTTAATAATATGATAAAGCTAAATCCAAACAGGAAAGCAAATCTTTAACCAGCTATCGATCGATCCCCCGTTAGAAAAATGTATTTTGACACAAACTTCTGCTTCTGTAAGTTATCGCACTGAAATTGCAGCTGTTATACCCACAATGCGGTTGGTTGTTAGTTTGGATAACTGGGACGGATAACTAATGACCCAAAGGTAAATAGTTGTTAGAATAAATCTAGCTTTTGGACTGAAAGCTTTATTGTTTTCAACTCATTAAAAGATCACTTCAGGGCATATATTCGCTCACACTAGAATAAAAAAAATTGTTTCTCATTCGATTCGTTTTGACATTATCTTTGACCGAATTGGGCACTGGCACTTTATTTTATACACAATTCAGTATAGTGTATGGCCTGGAACACACACAGAGTTTTCGTCCGCCATGGTATATTTGCCGTTGCCATCATATCAACAGTGGCGCGAGGGAGAGTATTAGAGCATACACATTGGTGGGAAAAATGAACGATCGGTTTATTTACCGCTGACGGTAGCTGTGCAGCCGCTCGCTGCCACTACAATCGATGTATTTTCCACCGTCTCCCCCGAAACAGTGGTGAACGTGATCAAATGCACGCCAATGTTCCTTATTTTAGTATTTTTTTCGTAGAATACTATCCTTCAGCCGCGGGTTATGTTCGTGAAATGACGAAACCGACATTCTTAAATAATTGAAAAATGCTTCTTCTAATTCCTCAAATCAGGAAATACAGTACATAATGATCCAAAATCTTCTTTTATTTATTAATTTTATGAACCCAAATAACAATTTTTTTTTTTTTTGCTTCCTTTTCAATCGGCGACAGAATAACAATAAAGCGATAATCATTCTCTGTTCATATCAATACAACAGTAAATAAAATAATATATTACTTAACACACTTCGTGATTGATTACATAGTTTAGAGAATCCCAATGAGGCTTTAGACAGGCGTCGTAAATTTTACCACCCTGTGTGCAGATTTTAAATTTTATGAGCGGCGACGGTAACTAATCCGCAGCGGCAAAAAAACGCCGTGTTTGTTCCAAGCCTATTGAATTAGTCAGCGCACGGAAAGATTTAGCGGGGGATGGGTCATGGTTGCTATTCTAAATTAGGCCTGAGTCACAATTAGAAGTGGAAAATTATACATACGTATATCATTTTAAAGTATTTTTGGGAAGCTTAAAACTTGTTATTTTTCATCTTAATCCGTTGTTGTAATCCCCCCCCCCCCTTCAAACGGTCGTCCTGGTTACGCCTATGTAATAATCATTTAAAAAAAATTGCTTTCTTATAAAAAAAGAAGGAGATCAAAAACTAAAAACTCCTTTAAGAATAATTTTTGTTATTTTTTGTCTAGTAAGTAGAAAATATATTTACACTATTTCATATCTGATAAATTTAATATAACTTAAATCAATATTTTAAAATCAATTCTGATAATCTTTGATACATGAAGCGTGTATGCAATGCCATAACGTTGTAAATGTCATTTTTCTTTAAATATAGTTTTCTGCTGAATTGGGTTGTAAATACTATGCTTTACATTACTTGTCAATTTATTTCAGTTAGTGGCGCTCCAAGTAGGTGAATTTTTAACTTTAATGGTTGTGCAAGTCATAACGTTGCAAGCGCCATGGTGCAAGTTGCAAGTCATGTAATTACATTAATTTACTTCTGTATTGCAGTGTCGTTTATCTAGCAGTTTTAATGTTTGATTGTGAGTTTTGTCACCAGTTTTGTCTCTAATTAAAATTAATTCAGTACACAATAAACGATATAAGAAGAAAACAAAGTGTGTGAACACGTGGAAGGAAAACGTTATTAAAAAAACAAATAAATAGTGGCCGGTCTGAATAAAATCCAGTGTATGCTCTCAATGTATCTAGATGTATTAGCCAATAGTTTATTTGTTGAAATAGTCAACAAATAGCCCGTAAAGCGGCACACATTTCTCAGCTGTGATCGAGATTTTGCTACCATCGAGAAGCGTAAGAAAACCTGCAAAGCCTACACCATAATGGATCTAGTAGAAATCATTATAAGTGCAAGAAGCACAAACCCTTTTACCTGCATTGTATTTGAAGGGTTTTATGATTTTAAACATAATGCTCAGCCATTTTCAAATACAAAATCCTTTGGAATTGCCTCAGCTTCTAAACTACGACCATCAGTAGAACAATTTGGTGAGGTAATGGTAGCAAAAGGTGCTGGTGGTTCTGCAGGATGGTGCAAAGCGATCAATGTTTTAAAATGCGGAGTAAGCACTAAGGATTTCAAGAATCTCCACCTTCCTCTTACTCGTTATTGCTTTGGAATACTCTAAAGTAAAAAAGACGATGTTACGAAGATGCTCCCTTTCCTAAACCAAACAGCACGAAAGTACTTTGAGGAGATGCTGGAAGAAAACGCACTAACCCCTTTCTCTCGAAACAGTAGAAACAACAGTGATTGAGCCAGGCACCAGAAGCACATAGACACTGGTAATTTTATAATTAGGATTTAAGAGCTTATTTATAAATTTTATGTGGAATTTTAAATTTTAACATAATAGCCTAAACATTCATTTTGTGACTAATAATTTATGTTGGCATTTACAACTTTTTGCACTTCCACAATTCTGGCAATTACAACCTTATGTCTCTGACCTAATTTTAATAGTATATTTCGCACCTAGGGTTTAAATGAGGTTTTGCAGGCTTGAGATCGTGTTTCAAGTTCGAGACGGAGTCGAGAACTTGAAACGATAGAGAGCTGCAAAACCCTTTCGGCCGTGGTGCGAACGCTATCTTTCATCACACTACACAATAAAATAAACACTATATACAATTAAAAAAGAATATTTATTTAGCACACATGAAAATGAAACTTTGAGGTTATAAGCTAGGGAAAGTACAGTTTTACCTCAGTTGCTAGGCAACGGTGAAAATAACAATTATGTGTGCCACTAGTCTGTCGGCAATACCTATTGAATCATTTGCCATATGGGCCTATTTCATAACGAAATTGTGTTGAGATATACGTTCATATTTTAATTGAATAAACGAACAGCTGACTTTACGGCCCTAGGGCAGAAAAGAGCTACTTCGGCCTCCAAATGACGTTCCGAAAATAGCTGAAAACATCGTAGTGTGGCGAAAAATATTTTTTGTACATCTCCTACTAGAGTGAACTGTTTATTTTTTTTTTTTTTTTACTTCTATGTACCAGTATGTAAATTTAAAAACTTACAGAATAAAATGTTTTTTGTCTCTCCTAAAAAAATTGTTTTGCACTTACAACGTTATGGCATTGCACGCTTCACATATCTTAAATATATACACAATCATTTTTCTAATCTCTTATTATTTAGATTTGGTCATCAAATCGATGTAATGTTGCCATTGTAGTTCTTGTGTTCTCAAAACTATGCACTCAAAATGTGCACTCGGGATGTTACATTTCCACAGGATCCTCTGCACAGAATGTAGGACAAAGGTAAACTATGTTTAATCAAGTGCTCAATGTGCATAAGCTGGAAATTATAATTCTATTAAGTATATTATCACCAACGCTTTCGCTTCTTCTTTCTTCTGTAAAGGGTAATATAAATAAACCTATAAAACATTTGAATAGTAGAAACATTTTATAAATTAGAATATAACTCATGCATGAAAAGGGAACTTTGTTATGTAATTGTTCCTGAAATGCTAACCTCTTTTTCCTAATGGGAAAAGTAACTACTAATTTATACGGAATAGAAGAGATAACTTTAACGCATTCTTTTAAGTATGAGAAAGATAGAACAATAACTATACACATTCATAATGCCGCATTTGTAGTGTAATTTGTTGAATTAATATAATATCCTGTTATTGTCTTATTTTAAAATAATTACTAAAGCAAGAGATGTGAAAGGAATTTCAATTTGTACGAACAAAGCTCTAATCAGGGGCAAAATTTAGATTTTGACAGCCCACGTCTCAATATAACAACTAAATATGTGATTACGTAACCAATGTACGAGTTCATTAAACTAATGCATATGTTTGATCAGACTCAGTATGTACTTTTTGGGTAAACAAGGGCAATGAATTGTTTGTTTGATTAACAATGCATTGCATTGCCAATGTTTAGCCTTGCTTGTTTGTTGATAATGTAAGAGGAAGAAAGATTTGCGTTGTTCTGATAGAAATAATGTCGAAAATGTTTAACGTTTTTAAAGCAACAAATTTACTACAATAAGCTTTTGTCTGATACGAATAGCTGTGAAAATTTATATTTAATTGAAGTGGATGCCCACTAAAATAAGTGTTTGCTTCCATTTTAACACGTTCTTGTCTGTCTGTTTGGTAAAATTGTTACAATCGATTTTAAAAAGAACTTCCCGATGGTCTAGAGACTTACAAATTTATCCTTAGCTCAGAACTGGATGAGAATGCAATATTTTATTATAATTACTTGTTCGGACATTTGCTATTATTTGTGCGTTAAATTATCAAACACGACGTTTTGGGAATACAAATCAATTCCCGTTCTCAAGTGACTAAAACTAACGGTACATAAGCCCAGGCAACTAGGCCTATGTAAGAGTGAACAAAGTAAAACTACAAATAACTTCTAACCTTACTGTAATTACCTACGTGATACATCTCAGAGCTAAGACTGAGAAGTCAAACACACCAACCACAGACAAAACACAATACAAACACTAAGCACAAGCAATTGATGACAAGCGTCTAGTTGACAAGTTTGAGTGAGACTGACAACTGGCCAGAGTATTAAGGCGAGGCAATCAGGAAGGTGTAGTTCCCTATTGTTTCATATAGTTCAACTGTTTCGCACGGGAACGGGTTATAACACCACTTGGTGATTCTATTGGTAAAAGTTCAGCATTTTATTAGTCGGTAACATTTCTGTTTTATTATTAATATGGTTATTATAATCAAGTTTTAGTTCTTTTTTTAATAATGGGAGCCATAGTGGCCTTACTTCAATGCTTGTTTGGCTGATAGGGTTGTCCGCTAGTTTTATGTTAGCTCTGAGATGTATCACGTAGATATTTAAGGTTAGTAGTAATTTGTAGTTTTACTTTGTTCACTCTCAAATAGGCCTAGTTGCCTGGGTTTATGTACCGTTAGTTTTAGTCACTTGAGAACGGGAATTGATTTGTATTCCCGAAACGTCGTGTTTGATAATTTAACACACAGATAATGGCAAATGTCCGTACAAGTAATTATAATAAAATTCAACATCCATCATTAAGTAACAATAACTTCAAACAGAGAATGCAATAAACTCGTTTTTTTATCTGCCTGTTGGGTACAAATTTAGCAATCAATTTTATACTAACTTCCCAATGAGAAAGCATGTAAGATTTAATAGAAAAACGCATATATCTACCTTTAGATAACAATATTTCAGGTAAAAAGTCGAATTTTGCACGCCATCTAATAGACGAAGAATACAGTTACACTAGCCTACAAAATAACCTTACACCAATTAAAATATGTTCTAAAGGTAGGTATATGAACGCAGTCGAGGTGTATGAGATATATAAGGCGTTCCAATCAAAAGATGCAAATGGCGAACATCAATTAATTATTGAACAACCAGCTAAATTTCGACTCTAATTGACCGAGCGAAGTGATTTCTCTGTTTTAGCTCGACCGTTCGGTATTTCGTCTGTGTGTCTGTCTGTCTGTCTCACGATTACGGCCCAACGCCTTGACCGATTGTCATGATTTTTTGCATGAATATTCCTTATTCCTAGGCCGAGCGATGTATATAATATAAGGTTTTTTCCATTTTTCATTTTTAACCCCTTAAATAAAATAAAAATTGCGGCCGCACCGTTTCTCTGTGTAAGCTTTTTCACAAAGCCAGTTGTTACTTTGGGAAAGTTGTGGCTTAACCGTAAGTCGAATTTAAAAATTAATAACATTTTTCCGGTAGCAAATTTGATGTTCTACAAAATTGGTTTCAGATTTTTTCCGTATCTCTAAGCTCACAAAATGGCCGCAAACTTCAAATTTGTTAAAAATCGACCAAGTTTTTGTATTTTAACCATATTTTTATACGTTTATTCTTTAGATATGTTCGTAAAACCTAATAATTTTATGGAGATGGAGAGAACACAACTTGCTGTCTTGCTCTTCCCTGCGCTACGTCAGTGTGGCCGTTGTGACTGTGAGTGAGTTTTGGCGGGGTAGCCGAGATAAGGAGCCCGATTGGCGTTGCGTCGCATTTACTGAGTTGTAGTCCTTTAAAACCACGTCTGTTATTTCAACGAGCGAGGTCTGATGTTCACAGAACTACTAGTACTTCACACGACACGGCGCCGGCGCGGCGATAAGAGTTCAAGAAGCCCGCGGTAACAACAGTTTCCGAGTGTGCGAGACAACAGACTGAAAGTTGCCGTCCGGTAGCCATAAGGTGTACACCGAAACGTACTTTAAATGTGTAATGCGTTATGTGTGTTTTGTGAATTCATTTTAATGTTTGACGACCTCGGTTGAGTAATTTATATATTTTATCTGAATATGGGATAAAAGTTCCGAAACGCGTAACAAATTCAAAAAAGATCTCACTTGACGGAAACAAGGGAAAAAACTTTATTCTAGTATAGTAAATAGGATTATTAGAAATACAAGTAATAATTATTAATATCCCTCAACCAATGGAAAGATACACGAAGAAAAAGGCTGACAGTAGTGATTTTTAATGTTTAGTTTAAAAATATATTTTATATATAATCAAGTTAGACGTAAATTTCAAGATGATGTTGTTATAACCACCCCTTTCCTGACTTGCGCGATAGGTAAAGTACTTTCATTAGCCATTTTATGTTGAAAACAGAAATATATGCAATTCAGCTAAAGAATGGCAGAATTTATCACTTTCATTTAGTTGTCTGAAGTAGCTTGATATTACAATAGTGAAGAAATATTAGTCCCAAGAGTTCCGTAAAATGTGACTGGGCTTTACGGACAATCTACTCTAGTATTTCTTGTTTTAGAGAATTGTTCTTTTCATTTTGAAATATTTAGTAGAATGCACAAAATAAATCTTATTTATACTTCTAAAATGAAATGGATGCTTAACTATTTATATAACAATATTACCTAACCTTAAATGTATTTCTTCCTTAAATCAATATATAAAATAAATGTAAAATGGAGTTTGTCCACGCGTGCCACCATAACTCCTTAACTCACCTCCGCATCCCTTAGAGGTTTCGGTTATGAACTGCAGAGATTGTGTTGGGAGATTTAGGTGGCAAAAGAGCGCATCGCTGATGTGGACTTCTTTTGGAAATCGAGTGCCAAAGTTTTAGACTCTTGCAGAAGGTTCAAGATTGTTCTAGAAAGTTCTAGATGCCACAGAAAAACATTTGCATTTAAAGTGTAGAAAATATGTTCGAAGAAAAATATTTTATGTAAAATGTACTTCCAGAATGTTTCCAGAATTTATAGAATACTAGCTGGCCTGATCCGGCTTTGCACGGATGGAAAAATCAAAGTTAAATGTATATTAACAAAAAATATATTATAAAAATATACATATTACACTATGTATTTCTTATGGGGTTTTTAGTAACTTTGACCCCCTAAAATTTAGAATTTTTTAAAACCCTTTCTTAACGAGCACCTAGGGCCCTAGAGGAAGCTACATACCAAATTTCATTCCAATCCGTTGGTGGTTTTGGAGAAATCGTGATTTAGTAACTTTTAACCCCCCCCCCCCAAACCCCCTCTAAAATTTCGAATTTTTTAAAAACTTTTCTTAGAGAGCGATTATGGCCAAAGAAGAAGCTACATATCAAATTTCATTCCAATCCGGTTTTTTTTAGTAACTTTGACCCTCCCCCCCAACCTCCCCTAAAATTTCGATTTTTTTGAAAACATTTCTTATCGAGCACCTATGGCCCTATAGAGGAAGGTACTTACCAAATTTCATTCCAATCCGTTCAGTGGTTTTGGAGAAATCGTGATTTAGTAACATTGACCTCCCCAAACCTCCAATAAGATTTAAAATTTTTTGAAACCCTTTCTTGTCACCACCTACGGCCCTAGACGAAGCTACATACCAAATTTCATTCCAATCCGTTAGTAGTTTTGGAGAAATTATGATTTAGTAACTTTGACCCCCCCCCCCAACCCCCTTTAAAATTTCTAATTTTGTAAAACTTTTCTTAGAGAGCAATTATGGCCAAAGATTAAGCTACATACCAAATTTCGTTCCAATCCGTTCCGTGGTTTTGGAGAAATCGTGATTTAGTAACTTTGATCGCTCCCAAACCCCATTAAGATTTAAATTTTTTTTAAACCCTTTCTTATCAGCACCTACTGCCCTAGGGGAAGCTACATACCAAATTTCATTCCAATCTGTTGGTAGTTTTAGAGAAATCGTGATTTAGTAACTTTGACCCAACCCAAACCCCACCCAAAAATTTCGAATTTTTTAAAAACCTTTCTTAGTGAGCACCTATGGCCCTAGAGGAAACTACATACCAAATTTCGTTCCAATCCGTTCAGTAGTTTTTGAGAAATCTTGATCAGTGAGTCAGTGGATTTGGCTTTTATATATATAGATTCAAGAATGTTCCTCAGGATGTTCGAGAACTTGTGAGAAGTTTGTAGGGTGTTTCAAAAATATGTATCTTCCAGAAGGTTCGAGAATGTCCTCGTACCCGTTCTCTAGTACGAGAGAACAACAGGAGACAGGCTATGCATAAAGTCTTGTATTTATTACTCCTAAGTTGTACATATATAGGGATGAAACGATATTTGAATTTTGATTAGTTGTATCTAAAATGAAAAATACTGTTCATCTGAACATATAAATCAAATTGAAGTGTCTGTGTGTGTGATTTCGAAATACATACTTCTGCGCTCATATGGTTATGCATACTTTACTAAAACCTAAACATGACTCTTTTTTATATTTTGTCTGTCTGTCCGGGGGAGGGGGTTTGTCCGTAATGGCTGAATCAATTTTGACGAATCATTCATTTGCATATAGAGTACTTTTCAGAGGTTGATCTAGACAACTTCTTATCCCGGAATTATTTAGGGTTCCTATTTAAAACATTTTAAATTATTGACTAAATTATTGGTTTTGAGAATGATGACACGCGACAATTTTAAATCTAACAACTGATATGGATCAACAGCTTAACACTTTGACAAGATCGTTTGTATTTTAAATTACCTTACACGCCGGTTTAAGCGTTAAATATATATCAAAACTGTATGCAATAATGCGAAATGAACTTATAGATTTTAACCTGATTTGTAATTCGTATGTTCGTTCAGGAGTGAGTAACAAACTGGCGGAAAACGGAATTCTTAGCGTCTATTGGTGCATAGCTAAATACGTAGGCCTAAAAGGGAAACATAGATCGATTTGGGCGTGGCCATGGAACTCGGAACTAAAATGTTTTTTTTTTATTTGCGTGTAATGATAATGTACAACATTTGCCCTATAGTCCTCTAATTTATTTAATCACATTTGCAAACAAAGACGTAGGTTACAGCTAGTAGAAAAGATTTTAGGTAAAATGTACCGTACTCATAGACGAGAAATACACCACAAACAAACTTGCGAAAATTGTGGTTTTCCGCTTATTATCGTATAGCTAATGATGTAGTGTAAGCTTAAATGAAAAACAGATTGATTTGGACGAAACTCACTATAAGTTTATTAAACCAGTGAACCCCCGATATTTACATGATATTTCTTTCATCCATTTAATGGGAGTCAAAGGTTTAAAAATGGGGAAAAAAGTATTATTGTGGAATTCTAAAGTTTGGGTTTTTCCGAATGTTTTGGTACAAAAAACATAGTGTTTTCAACATTTAAAACAAGTTTTATTAATGTTTAATGACTTTTTACTCTCGTCGCCATGCTGTTTGTATCGTTCATAGCTGGTCAGTTTCATTTGTTTCAAAAAATGATGTTGCAAGCAGTGATACGTTGTTCAATTGGTCAAAGGCTAGTCGCACTAGCTCACATTAGTTTTGTTTTAGAAAATTGTATTCTGCTTCTATTGTTTTCTTTTGTTTGTTGTTTACATTTTGAGGCTAGTTTTCAAGAGTAATATGTTTCATTATTCTATTTTGTGTAGTGTTTGTGTTTGGTGATATTATTTAGTGGTGTAATTGTCATTCAATAATTTTGCTAGGCTGTGATATGTTGTTCAAAGGTTGGTCACACTAGTTCACATTAGTTTTGTTTCAAAAAGTTTCTTCTGCTTCTCTTGTTTTCATTTGTTTGTTGTTTACATTTTTAGGCTAGTTTTCAAGAGTATTGTGTTTCATTATACTATCGTGTGTAGTGTTTGGTGATATTATTTAATGGTGTAATTGTTATTCAAATATGCCTAAAAGTAATAAGTGCTTCTAAAGGGATATTAAGGGTAAAATACATATTGTGCTAATTTGACTAGTTTTTTATGCTTATGTACTTTTTTCTCAAACACAGTTATAGCTAACAAGTTGATATTTTTTACAAGTAGGCCTACCTACCTGCCTTATATGTCACCTACTTGCTGTACAAAAATCAGCAATCTATCTCAAAAGGACCAAGAATAAAATAATAATTTGTTAGAAATTTTCCTTAAAAAAAGCTAATATACAGGGTGTTTACAAACTCCCTGGAAAATTTTTGTGTATTTGTTCCTTAGGTCAAGACAATAAAAAAACATCATATAAATATGGGTCTGACATGCCTAGTTTTATGTCTGTCCGTCTGTTTGTGTTTTTTACACATTATTTAATAACTTGAGTACTATTTTTGATAGAAATTTCAAATTTGGCACGAACGTGTATCTTGGTGGGTTAAACAAGTATATAAAATTTCGTTACGCTATCTTAAACAGTTTCAAGATCGCAGCCATTTAAAATCTTTGATGTTAATTTTCAGGAAAACCGTTATTTTTATAAAAACGTTTTACCAGTAATAAAAAATGTAGAATTTTAAGACGAACAAAATCATACTTTATTTTCTACAATCGGGTAATAAATAACTGAGTAATGAGACATTTACTGAAATAAATATTATACAAAATTTGCTGTAAACAACAATTTGCCGTGTACAGTTGTTACATAATTAGGTAAATATCTCATTACCCAGTTATTTGTTATCCGATTGTAGCAAATAAATTATAATTTTGTTCGTCTTAAAATTACACATTTTTTATTACTGGTAAACATTTTTTATAAAAATTACGGTTTTTATGAAATTTAACATCAAAGATTTTAAATGGCCGCCATCTTGAAACTGTTTAAGATAGCGTAACGAAATTTTATACACCTATTTTACCTACCAAGGTACATATTCGTACCAAATTTGAAATTTCTATCTAAAATAGTACTTAAGTTATTAAATAATGTGTAAAAACACAAACAGACGGACAGACAGAAAACTAGGAGTGTCAGACCCATATTTATGTGACGTTTTTTAATTGTCTTGACCTAAGGAACAAATATACAACATTTTTCTAGGGAGTTTGTAAACACCCTGTATATAAAACAAAAATATAACTAATTTACTGTATGACTTAAACTAATAATTTTTGCATAGAAGCTCAATTACATACTATCCAACATACACACAAAAAATTATCAGTATATCTACTGTGGTTTTTGAGAAAAAGGTACATGAATATAACAAATGTAACATGCGCGATATAGGGACCTTTGTCTTCCCTTAAGCTTATATATGCATATCTTTGAGTGAAACCACGGGTTATCCCTGCTAGTATTTAATAATAATCTCATAAAGCATGAATTTTTAACATAAACAGACTATGCTTTTATTGAAATTTAACTATTCTTATAAAATAATAACAAAGTAATTTATCTAAAACGTAAACAGGTTCATCATTCACATTTTTTTATTAGTTAAAATATGGAATATAACTGAATGGATATGAATTATTTGGCAATTATATTTTTTTTGGGAGACATCAGATATACCAACTCTGTTACTCATTTAGCACCACCCAGCAAGCATCAGAGCAGTAAAAATGTATTACAAAATATGTTTTTACCTTGGTTTTAATTATAAATACGAGTATTGAAAAACCATAGTTCTTTTAAATCGGTCATGTTCAGATTTATGTCCGGTTATGTTTTAATAGTATAGCTCAGAGATATTACAAATAATTTTCTTCCCGGCTGTCGGTCTCATTTCAGAAGCTGCCCCAAGGTAAAATACCCAACGTGTATTTGAATCGAGTACTTTTATGGTATTTTACTTTTTGATCGATTTTGATGAAACCAGATGGGAAAGTCTATAAAGTCGTGTACAAAAACAAAATGTGCATAATAATCTCTTATATTTACTTTATTTAGATAGAACTAGGGGGGCTTTGCCTCTACTCGCTCCCCTCGCCAACCCCCACCCCAACTTTATTTTTCGATTTGAATTCGACTTCATAAGTTTGTGCGCCTGGAAGATATGCAATACATCTCCACTACGCAATACACGGCACCTGGAAGGTATGCAATGGTCCTCGCTACGCAATACACGTATTTAATCTATTTTTATTACTTTATAATTATGAGAAGAAGTATAAAAACTTGTTTATACAGGGTGTTTACAAACTTCCTGGAAATATTTTGTGTATTTGTTCCTTAGGTCAAGACAATAAAAATACGTCATATAAATATGGGTCTGACATGCCTAGTTTTCTGTCTGTCCGTCTGTTTGTGTTTTTTACACATTATTTAATAACTTAAGTACCATTTTAGATAGAAACTTCAAATTTGTCACGAACATGCACCTTGGTAAGTCAAATAAGTGTATAAAATTTCGTTACGATATCTTAAACAGTTTCAAGATGGCGGCCATTTAAAATATTTTATGCTAAATTTCACGACAACCGTAATTTGTATAAAAAAATGTTACCAGTAATAAAAAATGTAGAATTTTAAGACGAACAAAATCATACTTTATTTGCTATAATCGGATAATAAATAACTGAGTTATGAGAAATTTACTGAAATAAAATATCATACAAAATTTGCACTTAACAACAATTTAGCCGTTTACAGTTGTTACATAATTAGGTAAATGTCTCATTACTCAGTTATTTACTATCCGATTGTAGCAAATAAAGTATGATTTTGTTCGTCTTAAAATTCTAAATTTTTTATTACTGGTAAATTTTTTAAATAAAAATTACGGTTTTCGTGAAATTTAACATCAAAGATTTTAAATGGCCGCCATCTTGAAACTGTATAAGATATCGTAACGAAATTTTATACACTTGTTTGACCTACTAGGGTGCATGTTCGTGACAAATTTGAAGTTTCTATCTAAAATAGTACTTAAGGTATAAAATAATTTTGTAAAAAACACAAACAGACGGACAGACAGAAAACTAGGCATGTCAGACCCATATTTATACGACGTTTTTTGATTGTTTTTTGATTGATAACCTAAGGAACAAATACACAAAATATTTCCAGGGAGTTTGTAAACACCTTGTAGGCCTATAATAGAGAGATTTAGTTTTCTTCTTTCCCCGCTAATTTTTCCAAGCCCGTTCCCTTGGCAATGGTTTCGCCAGATGGTAGCTATTCTTATTACTTTATAATTATGAGACGAACAAATAGAAAAACTTTTTTTATATAATACAGAGACAAAAACAAATTGTCATTCCAGTACGAAAAATCTCAACACTGTTTTACCTCCACTCAAAATACGTACTTCCAGTTTTTTTATTTTTGCTGATGTACTTGTCCGAGCGACTTATAAAACTAACCTGCGTAACAAATCGGACGTAAAACGCGCCCGTTAGAGTGCGAACGCATATTTAAATATATATAATTTTTAATTACATCCCAAAACGTGTTTCTTGGACCATGATCGGTGCTCATTGACAACTCCTGACATTAGGTCTCACCAATGAGTCACTGGAATAGCTCGTATTTCCTTTGAAAATTTACTAAAAAGAATCCTTCAGAAAACTTGTGATAAACCTACTTTTTTGCCCAAGTGGGTAATTACTTTAAAGGGTATGTCTAGCGTTGGTCAAATGTTGAGTTCTCAGAGTTAAGCTGCTGAGTGGTAGTATTAAAAAGAAAAAACAATACACCCCTGAACGAATTTTGTATTTTATATAACATATTTCGCACCTGCAAATATGCTGGGCCTGCAAAGGCAAGTTGTTGATATTTAAATATTAAGGTTTGTAGAATTAATGGCGTTTAACAATCTTAAAATTTAAAAAATTTCTTTAAAGATATTTTTAAGGATCGATTGAACCAGTTTTTAGGCAGAGAATGTAAATTGTATGTAAGCCAATGAATGTGTCGTTATAAATTGAACTCATTGCGTTGTGCCTGTTTGCTTCGCTCACCAACCCCTCGGCGATTAGAGGCGAAGCAAAAGGAAACAGATTACAGTATCGTATAATCTGATATTGTGACTAAAATAAAGATTTATCAGGGCAGAGGCACTTGGATTGGGCTAGAGGGGTGGGTATTGTGTAAATAACATATTTTTTATATAATAGACTGATTG
The DNA here is from genome assembly GCA_018207615.1 of Philaenus spumarius. NCBI lineage: Eukaryota > Metazoa > Arthropoda > Insecta > Hemiptera > Aphrophoridae > Philaenus > Philaenus spumarius. The sequence goes on along the minus strand of JAGFPH010002085.1, from coordinate 132,965 downwards.
AAATATAACCTAAAAAAGCTGTTGTTGGTTAAAAAACTAAGCGAATCTAAATTTGCCAAGTATTTTGCTACGGTAATAAATGTAAATTCTTTCACGGAATGTTTTTTGTTCAATTTTAATAGGCCTAACATCAAATTGTGTTAAACTTTTGATTCAAATCAGTTGTTTTATTAATAACTACATGGCCCGATCCGGCTTTGCACGGATAGACAATTCAAAGTTAAATGTATATTAACAAAAAATATATTATATCAATAAATATATTACACTATATATTTCTTATGGGGATTTTTAGTAACTTTGATTCCCCCCAAACCTCCCCTAAAATTTCGATTTTTTTTTTTAATTCTTTCTTATCGAGCATCTACAGCCCTAGAAGAAGCTACATACTAAATTTCATTCCAATCTGTTCTGTGTGTTTTTTTTTTTTTTTTTTTTAACTTTGATCCCCAAACCCCATTAAAATTTCGAATTTTTTAAAATCCTTTCTTAGCGAGCACCTAGGGTCCTAGAGGAAGCTACATAGCAAATTTCATTCCAATCCGTTCGGTGGTTTTTTATAGTAAATTTGACCCCCTCCCCAAGCCTCACCTAAAATTTCGAATTTTTAGAAAAAATTTTTGAAATCCTTTCTTATCATCACCTATGGGCTTAGGGGAAGCTACATCCAAATTTCGTTCCAATACGTTCAGTGGTTTTGGAGAAATCGTGATTTAGTAACTTTGGCCCCCAAACACCCAGTAAGATTTCAAATTTTTTGAAACCCTTTCTTATCATCACCTACGGCCCTAGAGGAAGCTATATACTAAATTTCGTTCCAATCCGTTAGGTGGTTTTGAAGAAATCGTGATTTAATTACTTTGATTCAGCCCAAACCTCCCCTAAAATTTAGATTTTTTTAAACACTTTCTTATCGAGCACCTACGGCCCTAGAAGAA
>JAGFPH010002085.1:117032-131627 GCA_018207615.1 Philaenus spumarius | reverse complement strand
ATCGTGATTTAGTAACTTTGGCCCCCAAACACCCCCTAAGATTTCAACTTTTTTGAAACCCTTTCTTATCAGCACCTACGGCCCCAGAGGAAGCTACATACCAAATTTCGTTCCAATCCGTTCAGTAGTTTTTGAGAAATCGTGATCAGTAAGTCAGTGGATTTGGCTTTTATATATATAGAACATACGTAACAACAGATATTTTAATTATATGTAGTAGGTTTTTATAGTATATTTTTGTTTGTGTTTTCTATTATTTTTTTAACCTAACATAAAAACAATTTTGGTTGTGAAAAATAATAAACTTATTCTAAATTTGCTAAAATGGTTGATATGGTAATGAATGGGAATCCGTTCAACCATTGACTATATAAGTACTCATGGTTATATAGTCAATGGTTCAACTAACTTGCTAAGCTTTTGTTCCGAATCAGCTGTTTACTCTGTTATAGGGATATAATATAGAGAGGGATTTTGCAATAAATATTCTGGCTTCTTTATTTGCATAAAGTCGTTACATATATTAGCAAAAAGTGTGTGTTTTTGTATTTGTAAAACTGTATCTCCCGATTCAATTAACTTTAATACTCAGTCTCAAACAAAACAATCAACCGTTTCTCCGTTCAGATTCAGACTCTATTAGTATCAAACAATAACTTTGAAAAAGTTTTCCCGTTGTCTGTATAGAAACAATCGATTATAATGTATCCTCCTTTTCAGCAGGCTTCGTTAAATTTATCTTGAATTCAGTATTTTAAAAGTTGCGCCAATTATTTTTCAAAAGTAGTCTTAATTGTACTTTTCGTTAAATTGGCATCAATTTTCTGTTGTTCGTTTTCTAAAAAGTTTTTCTTCCTTACGTAACTCTGGATATTATGTAAACTTTGACGTAAATTATATCTTTTCATAAGACTGGGCAGTGAAGGTGAATGATCGCACAAGAAAATCGTTTTTGAAGGACAATGACTGCAGTTGTAGAAACAAGAAACCAGTTGTGTTTATTCAATAAGTAGTTTTCCAATCAAATTAATTAAACGAGTAATTAAGTATTTCATTGTTCAAAGAAAGTCGAGATGAACAGTTCAAGCAATCACATCAATAAGTTATAACTGCCTTTCCTTGCGCTAATTTATATCCTATTAACCACCGTTATTTGTGAGAATGTATAGATATTATTATTTTTCTTTTCGGTATTGTTAACTTAAAAATTATACACAAGTTTAGATAAAAATTGGTTGTAGGGCAACAGAGGAATAATCAGTTAAAATAAATAACTATAAAACATGATTTAATTGTATTGTTGTATAAAATATTTAATCTGTGAATATTTTGTAATGTATAACAACTTACTAAAGTTTCTAGCTTGCCTTTGGTTAGGTTATAGGCATATTTGACGAGTGTTAAATACTGCTCTACCATATCACATTTTGGTCATATTTTATAACTTGAAAATTTCCTCTCTTCTATAATAATAAAATGAAAAATCTCTGTCCTGCCCGTGAACATATTTTTATAAGTTTACTAGCTGACCCGTACGGCGTTGCCTGTGGTTGTTGGTATTTTCAGTCTTTTTGACGTAATTGTAATTCTTGTGTTCGTTGAATACCTGTGCGTATCCTACTGTGGTCATGAAAAAAAGTCTACGCTATTTAGAAAAGCACTGAAAATTGTATTCCTGTAAACTACTATCTAACATTAAAAAGCTTTAAATATATCGTTTTAATTTATAGTTTTTACTAAGTTTGACTTTCACTTAATTTCATTGACAATGTTGCGAGCACCTACGGCCTTAGAGGAAGCTACGTACCAAATTTCATTCCAATTCGTTCTTATAGGGATTTTTAATAACTTTGACCCCCCCCCCCTCCCCAAACCACCCTAAAATTTCGATTTTCTTTTAACCCTTTCTTAGCGAGGGTTTAAATTAGCTGGGGGTCGTAGAAAAGATATTTGAATCACTTTGTAACATCCGCGTTAATTTAGGATGTAACAAACTGGTTCAAATAGAGTTTGTAATTTTAAATGTATAGGCCTAATTAGTTTAAGATATATATTGTTTAGTATTTAAATATACAATATACAGTATATATCAAAATAAAGCTACGAATGTGATATTTTAATGGCATTTAGTTTAATTCAGATGGTTTGTTTAGTTTTCAATAAAATATGTTTAAACTCGTGTATGTTTATGGTTATGCATGGTGTCAAATAATTTGTTTGTTATTATTATTATTGATAGCGAAAATATGTTTTGAAAAGTATTAAAAACTCCATAGTTATGATATATTTTATATAAACAATATTTTAAGCAGCATATCTCTAAGTAGGCCTATATAGATATTTAATAACCAATGTTTGAGTTGAATTATAATTCTGTAAACATTTTTATTTGTGTTTGTTTATAGTTTTTCAATCTAACCTTAAAAAGCTGTTTGTTTTGAAGAGTATTAAAGTGATTATAAATTTGCTAAGTAATGTTGCTATGGTAATAAATGTAAACAAACATAAGCTTTTTATACGAACAGCTGTTTTTGTGAGCTATGGTTTTGAGTTCATACAATAAATGCTGTTCAGTTTCTTCCAAATTTGAAACTTTTTCGGGAAACTTTTCAAACTTTTCTTTACGTATAAACCTTCTATGAACTACTACAAACATTTTACGAACCAAAAATAGCCAAATCGATCCAGCCGTTCTCGAGTTTTAGCGAGACTAACGAACAGCAATTCATTTATATATATATAGATTACTACATCGGTTAAAAATAAGTTAACTAAACTGTCAAGGAAGACGAAATACGAACCCCGTATTTATTCTTGACATACATTTAATATAAATTATTCTTTCTTTTTTATGGAAATGCTATGATAATGATGAAATGAAATGAAGTTAGGTTTGGTATGCTAAAGTTGCTCTCTATTAAGGTGCTAGGGACTGGAGATAAGATTTTTTTAAAGTGTTTGTTAATTCAGCAGGTTGACATTCAGCAAATACGTGACGTCATAATTTAATCCGTATTGCAATAGCTTCGGACTCACTTCTAAAAATCAGAAACTTTCCCGCAGGTAGTCATTGACCGAGCGAAGCGAGGTCTCCGTTTTAACTCGACCGTTCGACATTTCGTATGTGTGTCTATAAGTCTGTATCACGATTACGGCCAAACGCCTTGACCGATTTTGATGATATTTTGCATGAATGTTCCTTATTCCTAGGCCAAGCCATGAATATATACGGTTTTTTCCATTTTTAACCCCTTAAATAAAATAAAAATGGCGGCTGGACCGTTTCTCTCAGTGTAAGCTTTTTTCCAAAGCCAGTTTGTGGATTAACCATAAGTCGAATTTAAAAACTAATAACATTTGTCGGCTAGCAAATTAGATTTTCAACAAAATTTTATACTTGATTTTTTTCCTTATCTCTAACGGTAAGCTCACAAAATGGCGGTAAACTTCAAATTTGTTAAAAATCCTCAAAGTTTTTGTATTTCAACTATGCTTTTATACGATTATTCTAAACCAATTCAAAAGTGTTCCATAGCTTTTTTGTAGATAAAGGTTCAAAGAATTCATATATGCCAAAAAATGATTGAAGTAATAATAATAACGTTATTAGCTCAAGAAACAAGCATGTTCAGTAACGAAAGGAAAAAGTTCAACTTTAGGCCTACATAAAAAGTAGTAAATATTTGTTGTAATTTTTTTCATAAATGAAGAAAAGTTTCGTAATATAGTTCTAAATAGAACTGTGTAAAAATATTGATCAATTTCAAATTTCTTATTTTGAAAACACCATTTTTTATGTTCCTACTACAAGTCTGCTAACAAAACTAGGCCTGTTTCGAATAGTAATTTAGGAATTATTTAGTAATTATTATAAGAAAGTGTAGAGGATAAATCAAAGAATTGAACTGTATACTTGTAAATTATTATTTTATAAAAGTATTTGACTTAGCTTTATTTGAATTAAAAAATGAGATGAAACAAATGAAACCTCGCGGCGATAAAGGACATACAAAAAATGACCGCTGGACAGCGTGGAAAGTGTTGGACGTGGTTTGAGATCACTATCACGACGTTAACATCGTTTGTTTTTTTATTACTTCTAATATTGGAATATGATATGGAGCTGTAAATACATTGTTAAGTTTTAGTTATTTAAGTATGTAAATATTTAATTCTATTTTCCCTCAACAACGCGATATGTTTAGCTACCTTACGCATTATTAACCTAAATAAAACACAATGCCTCCTAAAAGAAAATCTTTAGCAGTTAATGCACAAGAAAAGAAAAAACGATAACTAGAAACCCCGGAATGGCGGGATTTGCAAAATAATGTTTCACTGGCTAAGTCTTCCTTACTGGCACAATATTTTTAACCTAAGCTCAAAATCACATTTGTTATTTCAACGAGCGAGGTCTACTGTTCACAGAACTACCAGTATAGAGGAAGACCATAAGAGTAGTAGGCTAAATATAAAACCGGAGTGTCTCACGCCATAGTCTTCCCTAATTTCTACTGACATTTTCACATAAATAAATGATTGAATACATTCTTTCCTATTTACAAGTTCGCTATTGATTAAGTGAAGTACGAAGATGAATATGAGTAGCCGAGGCAACAACACAACGATCAATCATGTTTATAAATTACCCTTCCCCCCATTCTTAAAATCTTGAAGAGTAGGCCACATCCGATATTTGATTCCTGTCGGCAAAATCATATCATAATCCGCTGTTTTCATTATCTTTGATAAAACCCTTTATATAAAACTCCAACTAAATAAGTACCTCCTGTTTGGTTATCAAAGACATGTGCAATTCACTTAAATTTAAAATGATTTTTACTGCTCAGAAATAAGTGGATAGTTAAAACTATAACACTTTCACAACAATTGCTTTCCCGTACCGTACTTAGGCCTATAGAGCTCGGGAAAAGAATAGTATTTCCACTTTCAATTTTGTTTTTGCTGTATATGTTTGCATATACAAATAAAATAAATCTAAATGCAAGAACTTGAACTTGAATACATATACTGCAGGGCTCTGCCTCCTAAACGCTTCGCTCATAAGCCCCATGGCGAATCGCGGCGAAGCAAATACAAAGAGATTATTGCATACTATGATATCGTCACTGGAACGACGATTCATTAGGACAGATATTTTATAGTTTTATACAGAAGAGAGGCAATTTGAAAGTTATAAATTATGACCAAAATGTGATACGGTATAGTAGAATTTCAAACTGGTCAAATATGCCTAGTGAAAAGTAAAGTTGGAATAATTTTAATAGTGATATTTGTTTGAATTATGATACATAAAGAATTTTTATTTGTTTTTGTTTGCTATTACCTAACATAAAAACACAGTTGGTTGTAAAAGAATAATTACCTGATTCTAAATTTGCCAATTTGGTTAATATGGTAATAAACCTAAACCCTTTCAAGAAACGTGTGACGGTTCAGTTTATAGGCCAAACCTAAAATAAAATTGATTAATCTTATGATCTAAATCAGCTGTTTTATTTGTAATATACAGCAAACAGATGTTGGAATTATAATATAGAAAGATTTTGTTTATTGTTTTGACCTAGCCTAAACAGACTGTTTGGTGTAAAAAATAATTAACTGAATATAAATTTTATAAGTTGGTTGCTATGGTAATAAATGAAAAGGCAATCAACAAAAGTTTTGGTTCAGTACAGGCCACATCAAGGATTGTGTTGGTAATTTTTTTATTCAAATCAGCTGTTTTATCTGTTACATGGCTAGGAGTGAAACCCCATATTTTGACAATTTTTAGCCATAAAAACAATATTTTGAAAAATCCTTTCTTAGTGCACTTCTAGATAGTGGTATGAAGGCAAACTGAAAATTTTAAGTTTCTAGCTATCATAGTTTTGTCTGTACGTTCATTCAGAATCTGTCGGAACTTCTTCTTTTATATACAGTAAAGTATTTACAGATAATGTAACTAAAGTGTTTTTAATCTTTATAATCAGAGTTGAATTAAGTTGATTATTAATCAGTCAACCAGTAAGTCAGGACTTCTTGTATACATACAGATTTGATACCAAGTAATTGAAATGTCCAAGTTGATATTCCTTTTGTATTTTCTAACTTGAATTTCAATTACATAGTTTATAAGGGCAAAATATTATTTACTGTTTGAAGTAACAGATTATACCATTTACTAAGACAACAGTTCAGTCAGTTGCATGGTTGTCACATCAATATATCGGCGATTTAGTTCTAGCATTCACAACAAGGTTGCGGTAACAATGTTATCCTACATATTAAAACTCAAAATTCTAAATCTTCCGGAAGAATGTGTGAGTTCCACTGGACCGATTTACATGCGGGTGTCAAATGAAAGGGAATAACCCCTATATTTGCACATTTTACCTTAGATTTTGGTATCTGGTCAGTAACTATTGAAAAACAAGATTAAAAGTTTTCCTATGGCAATTTAACATGGGGTACAATTTCAACTTTGCATTTCTTTGAAGAGTTCACTTGAGGTTTCCACTGAAACCTAGTTTTACACGCGGTTTGTTTTAAATGAAACCTCAATCATTCTACATTTGTACAATTTACTTACATTTTTGAAATAATTTAATTTAGAATGTAATAAAAGTACTTTTTAAAGCATATTTTATCATCATTTTAAGTTTCCCTAACCAGCTGATTATTAAAACACGTGATTGTGCATCTAAGAACAGACAATAACTGTAGCAAAAGAAATCAGCTGGCTTAGAGAAAATCATTAGTGGCCAGCATCTTTCAACGATGCATCGCATATATTGCCTTTACCGAAAAATTAAATGTTGGCAAAAACATATAAATTATATGTGTATGTTGCAGTTAAGGCAGGTAAAATAAATTTAACATAACTTTAGGTTAGGCCTAGACTGACGATTTAATAACACATATATTATCTTGAATGTATTTACATTCGTTACCATAGCAACCAATTGAATAAAATAACAGATAAAACAGTTGATTCTGATGTCCAGTTTAATACAAAATGTTTTATGTTAGGCCTAGACTGAACCAACACATGTTTCAACACACACAAACCAATAAAACTTGCGTTATGGAATTTAAAATTAAGAAAAAACCATGTTACAGCCTTATGAAACTAGCCAAAAAATCCTATCGAGGTCGGCTGAAAAATGTCCTAGGATAAAATAAATCTCCAGTAATAGGTATCAATCGTATCATATTAAAAAAAAAAAACACAATAATAATTCCATCATTTTCTTTAATTTAAAAGAAATCGCACGAAATTCAGAAATATGTTTCAATAGAGTTTTAAAATAAAGCCAAACAAACTAAAAAAGAGTCCTTATAAATAAACCGATGAAATAAAAATGACAATTCTTATTTTGTTGATAATAATTAAATTTATTTTCATTTAAAACAAACTGCACGAAAATCGGTTGCATAGATTTCCAGAAATAGGAATCAATAGGGTTTTAATGTAGAACCAAAAAACCTCAAAAAGTATCCTTATAAAGTATTAGGATGAAGTACAATTTACTTTTCATAACTTTTTAATAATAATAACAATATTATCTTTTTATTTCAAATAAACACAACTAAAATGGGCCTGGTAGATCTTCATAAATATGTAGTATAAGTCTTTTAATCTAGAACCAAAAAACCTCAAATAGTAAATTTAAAATTATACCGATGAAATACAAATTACTTTTCATAACATTTTTATAATAAAGACAATATTCCCTTTTATTTTGAATAAACACCACGAAAATTTTCCAGATAGATCTCCAGGAATAGGTATAAAATAAAAAGGGTTTTAACCAATCAAAGCTCAAAAAGTGCCCTTATAAAATAAATGTACTGACTAAATAAAAATGACATTTAATAACTTTTTTAATATTTATGACAACATTTTCTTTCATTTTAAACAAACCAAATTAAAATCGACCAGGTAGATCTCCAGAAATATATATCAATAGGCCAATAAGGTTTTAACCTAAAATCAAAAAATTGTTAAACAGACAGTCATGTGAAGATACGATGGATCCTTAAATAATTGCGGGGAGGCGACGGAGCCTTAAATAAATGCGGGGATGCAACTGTGTTTTCAATAATTGCGGAGATGCGATATACCCTTCAATATTTGCGGAGATGCGATGAAGACTTAAATAATTGTGGAGATCCAATGAAGCCTTAAATAATTTCGGATATGCGTTGGAGCCTTAAATAAATGCGGGAATGCAACTGTGTCTTAAATAATTGCGAAGATGCTACGTAGTCTTTGTGGAGATGCGATGGAGCCTTAAATAATTGTGAAGATCCGATAATTCCGGACCAAATTTCATTCCAATCCGTTCGGTAGTTTTGAAGAAATCGTGATTTAATAACTTTTATCCCCCAAACCCCCACTAAAATTTCTAATTTTTTGAAACCCTTTCTTAGCGTTCGCCTATGGCCCTAGGTGAAGCTACATACCAAATTTCATTCCAATCTGTTCGGTAATTTTGGATAAATCGTGATTTAGTTATTTTTACCCCCCAAACACCTCTAAAATTTCCAATTTTTTAAAACCCTTTTTTAGTGAACACTTATGGCCCTAGAGGAAGCTATATACCAAATTTCATTCCAATCCGTTCGGTATTTTTGAAGAAATCGTGATTTAATAATTTTGATCCCCCCAAACCCCCCCCCCAATTTCCATTTTTTTTTTACCCTTTCTTAGTAAGCACCTATGGCCCTAGAGGAAGCTACATACCAAATTTCATTTCAATCCGTTCGGTAGTTTTTCAGAAATCGTGATGAGTGAGTCAGTAAGTGAGTGAGTGAGTGAGTGGTAGGCCTATTTCGCTTTTATATATATATATATAGATCAGTAAGATATATATATGAGACATATTATAACTTAATAGTAGGTCCATTTATTAATAATATAAGGTAATTGTTAGTGAGTAACCAATATTAACAGATGATTTCAAAATATGAAACAATTAATTATTAAATAATTAATTATAACTGTTGTTATAAAATATACGAAATAATTTGATTTGAACATTTAACATTATTTACCATGTTAGTTTTCTGGTTATTATGAAATATAAATAAAACATAACATATGTTTTTAGAAAGTTCAATCGGTGGTTGGCGTGCGGAGCACGCAGGGGTCTCCCCTAGTTTGTATTATGTCACATAATATACAGTATTGCGATTTTAAGCTTCTGCTGGTATTGAACACAAAACCCAGAAATAGTTAATTAACTCAGTTTAAACAAATTCTGAAGAATTAATAGTTATTAGCGATTTATATAATCACTAATTAATTAATTTTACTATCGTGTTTGGTTTCCGTATAAAGTGATAGTGAAAACTATAAAACATTTTAATGATGTTGAATAATTGGAAATAAATCATGCTTGCAACGCGAGCTTCGTTTTTCTTACAACAATTTCTAATTTCTGTTCATAACGTGAAATGCAACTAAGTGTTTATAGTTATAAATAGGTTGTGTAGGCCTATTATTGAAAATGTAGGCCTATATGGAAGAAACGTATCCAAAAGAATTAAAAGCCATACGTAGATTATTGTTATGAGTAAGTATTTAAACAGGAGAATGTAAGTGAAAATGGGATTTTACCACTAAGCAGGGATTTCAAGCAAAGTATCGATTTTGACATCACTTTTCCCCAATTAATTAAATATTTGATTACGTACCGGTAACTAAAATAGACGAGAGTTGGATTATCTAACTCCTACGTCGAAACCCTTTTCAAACCCGGGAGGTACACAAAGACAATTAATTCAATGTCGGTTTAATCGACAATGTAAGAATGTCTCCCAGCTTATATCTTTCGAATAAAGCAAAATGAACATTCAAATGTTTTAATAATGCGTTGAGTGATTAGATAGAAAATAGTAGAAACAACTATGTATACATAATTTCAGTCCAGTCATATTTTTTCTGTTTATTTAAGATATTTTTCGGATTATTTTTCCGTTTTTTTTCATGCGTTTAAAGTTAAAGATTATTTGTATAAAAGCCTAAGTATCATAATTGTTTATTTTGTTATTTTTATGTTTGTTTTTTTATTAAGGAGATGTTAGCTGCTTGGGCGCGCAAATGATATTTTTTAGGGAGGGGGGCTAGACCGGGGTAGGGGCTTAACACGTTCACTGCTAAGGACGCACATGTGAGCTTGACACTGAACACTATGAGAAGCGCACGCACAGTACATTGCACGCCAACCCCCGTATTGGGAGTATTTTCAATACACAATGCATTGCGTGCTTCTCATGCCAATTTTAAGCCTATGTGCTATGAACGCACATGTGCGTTCGTTTTAAAATATTAGTGATTATTACGTAGAAAGGTTCAAAATTAAAAATAAAATAATTGCTATACTCATTTAGACTATACATATAAAACATAAAAGGTCGTTTCCTACCATAGGAAATACGAAATTTGCGTAGCAATGATCGTGTTAAGGAGTACCCTCCCCTCCTTCGGCAAAAGGATTAAAGGGATATTTTAGACTTCCCCAAGAAAACTTTTAAAATTTGGGAAGCCAATTTGGCTGTTCGGGTGAAATATTAACCCACACGGCATTGAGTCTGTACTTTTACACCGTCACTAAATACACAAAGACCTATAACACTCCTAGAGGCCGCAAGTAGTGACCCAGAAGCTCATGCTTGAACTCTTCTTAATTAAATAAAATAATTATAAGTAAAATCAAACGGCATATAACATTTAAAACATATTTTAGTGGTAATCTCTTTAAATAAAAAAAACCTGACTATAATTAATAATATACATATTTTCCTTTCCCCGGGAGCTAGGGGAAGGGGGCCGCCCATAGGTATGGGCGCCCATAGTTAGCTGTGAAGTTGTTCTTATCAAGCATAGGTTCATCACGAAATGGTTCACTGGCAATTTAGAAAAACATATCTTTTTAATTGAAATAAATGAAGTAATTCTATTTTATATAAAATACTATAGATAAAATGTATGCCTAAACCAAACTCTACTACATCGGTTAAAGGTGAAAAGCCTTTCAGTTCTGGGCAAGTTAATACGTTCACTGCTACGCAAATTTCGTATTGCCTATGGTAGGAGCTGACCTTTTATTTTTTATGCTTATAGGCTAAATGACTAGAAATTACTTTATTTTTAAATTTTGAACCTTTCTACGTAATAATCACTAATATTTTGAAGCGGATTTAGGCTTAAAATTGGCGTGCGAAGCACGCAATGCTCTGTGTATTGGAGATTCTTCCAATATACAGTGTATTGCGTGCGAAGCACGCAATACACTGTATATTGAAAACACTCCCAATACGGAGGTTGGCGTGCGAAGCACGCAATGCACTGTCCGTGCGTCGGCCGCTTCTCATAATGTTCAGTGTCAATCTCACATATATATGTGTCCTTAGCAGTGCACGTGTTAATTATTTTTTAGGCTGCTAAGTTTATATCAGTACATTTTTGAATTTTTTACACAAAAAACGGAAGTTTAGGACTGCCAAAAAATTTATAGATTTTTGTTATATCGCGTACCGCACTACCTCAAAATAATATCTGTTATAAACCCCCGCCTCCCCTGGTCATAGAAGTTTTCACTTCTAATCTGTGGTCTTAAGCGTACCCAATATTTATTATTATTTTTATTTATTATTCCTTTCATTCAAGTTGATCCTTCTAGTTTCTGTAGTAGCAATTTTATATTATGAACGTAGCGGCTACATTAAAAACAAAACAAAAAAATAATTAATCAAAAAGTTTAACTCCATGAATTTAGATTAAAACATTTCTTCTATGTTTCATAGTAATTAAAATTTTTTAAATTTGTTAGATCATTGCAAACATTTCTTTAAACTACGGATGAAAAATCGACTAAATTAGGTTAAATACGTAGAATTATGTTTTGCTCTGAAATTTCATATTTAACTTTTTTGTGTTGTTTGGTATAAAAGTTCCTTGTCTTAGTTTTGTCCTAATTTTTGTTTTCTCTGTTCTTTTCAATTATTGTTCTATAATAGTGACATCAATTAATATTGGGTACTAATTGTACTTTAAAGTGATTTTATAATAATTGTGCAACTGAAAGGAAATAAGTTATAGTTTTATTTGTAAAATAACAAGTAAAATGAAATATGGGAAACAAAGGACGTAAGTCCGATAGGAACCAACAATGCAATCAATCAAGCGTATTTAATTCACTACCACTTCCACCCTTAATCTTCTGAAACTAATACAGCCTGCTTGGGGCATAAACGACATTGCTTTAGATATAGATTTGTGTGTATTACACTGGCTAAGACTAATTTTCTAAAAAAATATAAATGAAACACATAAAGTAGCCATTTGTTACGTACAGCATGGCTCACATACGTATACGTGGGTAACAATATAATATAACAGCTCATTTCTGTTATATACTTAAACAAAACATAGCCTAGAGTATTTTTTGAGGTTATGTTTACAACTGCAATCAATGATATAATGTTTTGTGAGGTTTATTTCTTTAATTATGAGTTGTAGAACTAATGTATGCTATAATCTATATATATAAAATTCAATGTATGTCTGTTTGTCCTTTATGCGTTACCAAACCGTCCATCCGATTGCTTTGAAATTTTGCATAGTAACACAGGTTAACCCTGGGAAGGTTTTAGGCCATTTACCGAAGTCCTAGGACATTAGGGCTACGCCCCAGTGGCCCTCGAAGTTTCAATGTTAATCTTATGGAAGGTCAATCTTAAGGAAGAAAGATTTCTTTAGATTTTATCAGGGGCACAAAAAACAGCTGTTCGTATGAAAAGCTTAAAACAGCTGATTTTGATCAACAACTAATTTAGATCAAAAAATGAATATAATTTTAGGTTAGGTAAATCAAGCAATGAGCAGAATCCCATTATAATTTACATCGGCCCTCAGGGATACGAATTACAGGCTTTCAAAGTTTCAAATTAAGCCATAGCAAAGCATTGCCGGGTCAGCTAGTATGTTATAATATTTGCTTTGAGGTTATAAAATAATTATAAATACAACCTTTTATCATCAATATATTCATTTATACAAATTTAAAGAAGTACCGATTCGTTCAACTTCGGAGACATTCGTACATCTTCGTTTTACATGTAAACATATTCCATTATTAATTTATTAATATTATAATATTAATAACTTCTAAATAATCTAAACCATCTGATAAATCTTTACCTTTATTTTGATATACAGAATGAGGCAAAAGTCTGGAAACAGCTTAATATTTCAAAAAGTACGAGTCTTATGAGATAGGAATAAAAGCAGTTATTCACAACCATAAAAGAACCACTTTTTGGTGAGTTTGAAATTTTTGACCGCCATCTAGGAATGAACTTCATTTTTTTAAATGGGAAGGTGGTCATGCGATACATCATTTATTTTCGTGGAGAATTTCAAGAGAAAACCAACTGTGAAATTTGCACATCCACATATTTAACCGATTAAAAATGGCGGCCAAAAACAACGAAATCGTGTTTTCCGAGCTTGGCCCATTTTGCTGTACTATAAAAAAAATTAACTATGCCTCTTTTTGGATTCAGAATTAAATAAGCTTTAAAACGATTTGCCACACTACTGTATTTGGTTAAACCACTGGAAATCAATTTTGAAAAAGTCAAAATGGCTGTAACTAAAAAATTTTAAATACACAAAAATATCGTTGTTTGGCACATTGTTTGAAAGCTTACTTAATTCTGAATCCAAAAAGAAGAAGAATTTATATAAAAAAAATAGTACAGCAAAATCGGAAAACACGATTTCGTTGTTTTTGGACGCCATTTTGAATCGGTTAAAATTATGGATGTGCAAATTTCACTGTTGGTTTTCTCTTGAAATTCTACATCGAAATGATGTATCACATGACCACCTTTCCATTTAAAAAAATGAAGTTCATTCCAAGATGGCGGTCAAAAATGTTAAACTCACCAAAAAGTGGTTCTTTTATGGTTGTGAATAACTGCTTTTATTCCTATCTCATAAGACTCGTACTTTTTGGAATATTAAGCTGTTTCCAGGCCTTTGCCTCACTCGGTATAATAATAACGGTATATAAATTTAAAAAATTTTACAAATAGGCCTTCAGTTTTATGATCCTTCTAATTGTGCACTTTTACCAGTTAAAAATCCCCTCTGCTTGGTTAAGTAGGCCTAAATAAAGTTTTTGTTTTAAAAAGTATTTTTTTATAAATTATTATATGTATTCCTGATGTGAAGGCTATATAATTAATCTACCTGTGATTTTTCTCGGGTCTTAATAGTTAATATTTATAGTTTACAGTCAAGTTTAGTCTCAATTTTATTACACTTTGAATTAAATAAATCGGAAACATTCATTTTTACTTTCCTTACCCTATACTAGGTAAGGTAAGTATTGCGATCGACCCAAAAATTCGATGTCGAGTTTTCATAATATCTTTACGTTTCAAGGCCCCCTGAGTCCAAAAAATGCATTTTTGGCAATTGGTCTGTCTGTGTGTCTGTGTGTGTGTGTGTGTGTCCGGAGTGCACAGGGCAAACGTCTGGACGGATCGAACTGAAATTTACAGGATATCTTCAAA
>JAGFPH010002085.1:101763-116632 GCA_018207615.1 Philaenus spumarius | reverse complement strand
AAATTGCCCCCAAAAAGGGCGTTTTTGGGGGTAAAATTTTTTTTAAACTAGCCGTATTTGGTATCAAATTTGACATTTTGTGAGGTTAGAAATCGATTGAGACCAAAATCAGGTCCGTGGGATTAACCGTTTTGAAGTTAGTACCGCTGTCTTCGAAACGGATACTCCTATTAACTCGAAAATGGTATCATCAATCTCTCGCTCGAGAAATTTGATAATTGATACAGCATCTATTTTGGTAAGGAAAGTTGTGTGATGTGCACACCAGATGTTTATTACTACAACTACTTTATATACATCCTATTTTTAATGAAAACTACTGACTTCGAATTAAAATTCTGGTTATAATAAAACCAGTATGTAACCTTGAAAAATCTTAACGTAAAGAATAAAATTAAGAATTGTGGCACTCTACAAATAGACGTAATGGAGAGGTTAGACAAACGATATCCATCCTTCTATAACGAAACGTAAGAGTAGAAAACAAGACCAGTCAGATGTTAATTACAGGTTTGGTCAACATTTTAACTGCCACTCCTTTTGAACTAACCGAATCCGACCCGACCAGGGCTACTTTCTCCATAATACTTACACGAATAACACATCCAAATACATTTTGTGGAAAAGCAAAGTACAGTTTATTTTTAGAAAAGACAAGAACTTGAAAATATCACTTAAAATGAACGTGACAATTATAATTATTCTTTATTTATGTTTAAAACTGATGAAGAGAAATGCATACTTTGAATATAAAACTTAAGTTAATCCATTATGTATCTCAGAATCGCTGTTCTTTGTTCATAATGACCAAGTGAGGTTAATTATGACCTTGTCTAATTTGTATTCATAACTAGCTTCGCTATTGCTTGACGCCACAAATTGATATTTATAGTTTGTAAACCTTTACAGATAATACAGTAAACCTTTTATACAAAATCTAAAAAAAACTTATAGTTTTGTGAAGAATTGTAAAAAACCTGATTTTAAATTAGCCCAATTGGTTGCAAATAAAAGTGTTTTGTTTCATTGTAGGCCTAACCTAAAAATATGTTCAGTTTTTTATTCAAATCGACTGTTTTATATACCGGGTGTCCCACGAAGAGGTCCCTATTTTTGAATTAATATATTAGATGCACCGAACACTCTACAAACCTGAAACTCAACAGTCCTAACATACACATATTTAAAAGAAATACACCTGAGTATCAGTTAATTCTGACACATTAGGACAAAATGGCGGGATATCAAAGAAATAGTACCTTTTCGTTAAAATAGTTTTATTTGCTTAAGTGTTACAACATAATTATTGAATTTTAACGATGGTACTAAGCACTAAACAACGTTACCGAATTAAAGATATAAGTAACTCATAAATAAATAAAATCTATTTGATCCATAAACCTTATTCAAACTGATGTCCATCGATCGCAATGCACTGATGACAACGAAATAGAAAACAGTCATACGCTTTGCTGAACAACTCTCGAGGTATCAACAACAGTTCAGGGGTATTTCTTTTACATATTATATGTGTTAGTCACGACTGTAGAATTTCAAGTCTGTAGCGCGCTCTATACGTCTGTCATATCAATTCAAAAATAGGGACTTCTTCGTGGGACACCCGATATAATATGTAACAACCAATGTTTGAATTAAATTAAAATATAGTAATCATTAGTTGATTTTTGTTTTTGTTTGCTTTAAGTTGGTCAATCTAACCTAAAAAAGCTGTTGGTTTTAAAGAATAATAAACTGATAAGTAAAGTTGCTTGGTAATGAATGTAAACAAACATGACGTGCTGCTAAGCTTTTTATACGAACAGCTGTTTTTTTGCACTATGGTCTTGAGTCCATACAAAAGAGGCCGTTTAGTTTTTCCAGAATTGAAACATTTTCGGGAAACTTTTGAAATTTTTCTCTACATAAAAACCTAGTTCGGACTATTACGAACATTTTAAAACAAAAAATAGCCAAATTGGTCCAGCCGTTCTCAAGTGATGCGCTTACAAAGGAACAGCAATTCATTTTTATTATATAGATAGTGAGTTCAATTTACTAAAATAATAGGCCTAATTACATTTACAAAAAGTATTTCTTTGTATAGACGTAAGAGCTGGTATGAATTGATTGATCGAAGCGATTATTATTATTGCTTTTTAATTGGGTTGCTGTATTAATATTGTTTGCCTAACAACTTTACCTTACTGTAGTTGGGTAAATGAAGACAGGGTTCGAACTTACGAAACTTAATCGGAGGTTTGAACGGTAGCGAGCTAAGCAACGCACTAACTCATACCGCCATCGAGTTTTCCACCAAATTACATACGGTAAAGTTTCTGAGAGAGCATAAAGTTATGCAAAGAGTTCTGTAAATCCGAACACAACTCACCGCTTTAAATTGACTATTTCAACAGTTATTTGTATCAACGAAAATTAACGGTTTTATCTTTGAAGGCCATCAGTTATAACAGCTGAGACACGACTCGGCTGGCTATGTTTACAACTATGTCGAATGCAATGTTTCGTTTACTGTTATGGTCATGGACAATAATGCAACTGATATGTCTTCTACCCACGTCTTGCCCTATTTACATATTATAGGCAGTCGAAGAAAAATAGGTTAGCTGCTCAATTGCTTCAGTAACAGAATAAAAGATTAAATGCAATTTTTAAAATATACACAATAAAACACAAATAGCATTATGCATAAAATTAAAATGTCACATCAGAAGACGTTTGCTAAATGATAACTTACTTTCGTTCTTATTTAGATTGTAAGAGGTTGTTGTTTATTACTTTCTCACTATACTATAGTATAGAGAAAGTATAGTGATCGCAAAAAAAATCGGTGTTGAAATTTTTGTGGAAATATCCGTTTTGGAACCCCCTGAGTCCAAAAAAGTGGTTTTTTTATAAAATGTCTGTCTGTATGTCTACGTTTGTATATCTGTTTGTATGTCTGTATGTATACAAAGCTACAGAGAAAACTATTAGGTCGATTTCGAACAAATTTGCACCAGACATGTCAATTAGGCCTGTATAAATGCACGAAAAAAGGTTTTGAAAATTTTTGGAAAAACAACTCCCTTTTTGGACAAAAACCCCAAAAAATCAGTTATTATTTTTTCATAAAAAAAACGGCTCTAACGATTTTGATAAAATTTGACTTATTTGTAGCCCTTAATGTACCCTACCATAGGCAAAAAACCACATCTTTCTAAAAATTCTCGGTTGTTTTTTAACAATTTTCAAAACCTTTTTCGTGCATCTATACAGGCCAAATTGACGTGTTTGGTGCAAATTTGATCGAAATCGATCGAATAGTTTTCTCTCTAGCTAATACTAATAATAATATGTATTAGTTAATCTTTTACTTTAATATCAGCTCTATTGCCCCACCTACAATAACATTATGAAGTCACATTAATTATTTATTTATTATTTAAATATGTTTGTGAGAAAGTATGTGCCAGTTCCTGGCACCGTTTATTTGATTAGTCATCAATTATTTTATTAACAGTCGAGTATGTATTCGTTCCTGAAAACCTCATAAATTCTTTTTATACCATGTTGTGATTATATCAAAATAATGTTTTCCTACAGCTGTTTAATAAAGTGCGCTTTTGCACACTCACTGCAGTGTGCAAACTAAAGTAAATGTGTTCAGCGTCAAGTGATTATACCTCTTTGTATTACTTTACCACACGGCTAACAGCTGGCGCGCGGTAAAGTAATACTTTTCGCACTCCAGCTGTTTACTTTGTGCACTGCACGCAAAGTAAACAGCTGATGTAGTCTATTGAAAATGTTAATTGTTATGGAACTAACCTTGGTAAAACATATCTTTTTAAAAACACTAATTTAAAATGTAGCTGAAGGAAAAACGTTGTGTGTATCACAGGTGCAAAGTTTAACTAGTCACACTCGATAAACTTCTCAACTTAAACTTTGTCAAATGTTTATGTCGTGCGATAAACTCAACTTTACACCCTAGATTCACAAATAACTATAGTGCAACCAAATCAAAAAATGTGGAAACATTGGAACAATTTTAATGTTTCCTACAAGAACAAAAAATATGTGTTACATTTTGTTTTATATATATTATTTATATTTTGTCAAATGTAGTCAGTATTTGTTCTTTACCTTTTATGTGACTACATGTTTCACTGCCACAGGCAGCATCGTCAGGCCAGCTATCTATGTACACTTAAACACTTATATATACACAACATATAAAGTTACACATATTTTCGTACATTTTTTGTACACGTCACATAAATAAATAGGTTTGTTCAGATTTGCTGCACTTAAGAGGTACCTCATTCTAGTGTACTTCCTTCAAGACTGATTTGGAAAGATAAAGGTGCAGCTCTGTTCTATTCTTATCAGATTGCACATTGTGCCCTACTAGATTTGCTTTGTATCTTAGATTTTATGCTGTTGGCAAAATATTAGATCATAAAGGCAATTGGAAGCAAAATAAAATTTTTCATTTAAGATTTTTTCTGGATTGCTTTTGTGGTGTTTATAAATCTCATATTCTTCAATGACGTTCATGGTGTGGCCTTTATTTATTTTATGTATCACTGACATATTAACCTGTATGCTGTGATAATTATGATAGTGAATATGAATTTTGTTTTAATATAAACTGCTGCAATCAAATATCACTTCGTAATATTTGTAAAGTAAATTGTAACAGCCATGTAACATAAATTGTGTAATATTTATAATAATACTCCCCATGGATAAACAATGTGAATACAAATAATTACAAATAACATCTCTAAATTCGCTCGCCAACTGTTGGCGTGGGGATAAAGCCAAACCGTAAATATTTCAAATTGTTTAATTTATCTTTCTATTATATAAAAAAAGTTTTTCTACTTCTTAAAAATAAATGTAAATAAAATAAATGTTAATAATCATATTTTTTGCTGCTGTATCAAATAATTTTTTGCTGTAGTATCGTGAAAAATAGTGCTCAAAACTCGTGGGAAAATATTCTTTCCTGGTGATCGTTCTCTTTAAATTTGTAACATGCAAATTCAATAATTTTTTTTTCACTTGATGACAAAGAAAAAATAAAGTTGAACGGGGCCCCTCGGAAATCGCGAAGCGATCAGAGAAGGGGTGGGGGTTGTCGAGCGAAGTGAGTAGAGGGCAAAGCCCCCTAGTTTCTGTAAATATAATATTTTGGGGGTAAGGTTACATTAGGCAACCTTAGTGTCATTACTTTTTATGAACCAACCAGCTTATTTGAATGGTTTTATGTGATCCTATATCTATGATTTTAACTTCCTGTCAAAAGGTACATATTTTTGTGTTATTTATTTACTGATAAATAATAAGAACTGTTCAGAATTTCCCCACAAACTTCATGGTGATAAAAGTACTTCCGACATACCATACAGGGTGCAACTGTCAAAATCCGAACCCACTGAAAACTTGAACTAATCTTGTCAACAACTCTTATCATAGTGGCATTACTTGGCGGCTTATACGGTCCACTGTTGCCGAATATTATATAGTGCATGCGCAATCCGTTAAAATGTAACAGCTGTTTTCATCTAACAGCTGTAATACATCAACAACTGTGTGAACATTATGTTTACAACGTTCAGTTAAAATCGTGTTTACAGAAAAGTATATCACAAACTCAACTTTTTATTCAATAGAATATAACAGCTGATTTCTTCAATCAGCTGAATGCATCAACAATTTCGTGAACCTTTTATTGTTATGTTTACAACTATTATTTTAAGTTTTATGTTGCTATTATAGGAATACATGTGATTCGTTCTGTCATGTCTGTATACATTAATTAAAAATTTCCATAAATGAATGCCCCATGCTTTCTTTTATAAATGTAATCTCAAAATTAAAGTATAAAATAAATTGTATAAAGATAATTAAACTCAAATTTATTAAATACATTTAAATATAAATACAGTGCTGCCATTTAATAAAAACTTCTATGACTCAATAAATTTTTAAAAAAATATTTTTAAAACTTGCTTTTCCTAAAAAAAATTTAAAAGTATAACTAAAATATACAACATAATTTATAATACAACTCCATACACATACCCGAAAAAAAAGCATGGGACACACTTTTACACATTTTCATAAATAAGTGCGCTATGCTTTTTATGTGTATATGGAGTTTTATTATAAATTATTTTTTTTAAATTAGTTAATTTATTTCTAATTTTACTGTTCTTAAAACGCTACTGCATTTTGCATCAAACTGGGACCACTGGAACGACCTGCTCTACGATCAAACCATCTCTGGGACGGTAAGAACATTAATTTTAATGCTGTTTATTTTAGTGCGTACCGTGTTCAAAAATAGTTTGAAGATTAAAACTTGTTTTTTGTGAGAAACAGTGTTCAGATATGATTAACTTACTTCTAACACTATCTCAAAATACACTATTTTAAGTAAAACACTAAAATATAGGTTTCAAACACGTGTTTATAATCAATCCAAAAACTGTTTCTAAAACCACAAGCACTGTACATCTGATAAATCACGTTCACCGCAGTTAGCTAATGGTTATAAAAGTGTTATCAAAAACACATAACCGAGAAATTATCGGAAATAGAAACAAAGGAAATACGACCTCATGCACAATCGTTATTTTATTTTATATTCACGAAAATCCTTTGTAAAGTATTTAACGTCTTCACATAATCGTAATATTTGTATCGAGTAGAATGGTAATAATGCTTAAATTGGGATAATCGATGTCACTTTGTGGCATTAATTCAGTCGTATTATAGCGCAGTTAACGATTAGCAGACCACCAGACTGGAGGGCATACACTAATTTAAATTCTGGAGGTCTAAATAGATTCTGATTCTTTTGTGAGTTTTTTATGGCCACGTTTTAACAACACTGTATTAAGAGTTATGATGAGTTGTGTTATATTAGGGTTGACTGCTACCATTGCTGCATACACAATTTTGAAGTGAAACTTCTATAGGAGCTGCATTACAAATTTACCTGGCTCAGACGAAAACGCTTCCTTCTTTCCTAATTTAACCATCAGTTGAGAAGAAAGAGAGAGATAATCATTTCTTCTCATTCCGAAGCATACGTTAATACTGACATGCGCCGCATGTACTGTGTAAATGCGTAGCATAGGGAACTAGTAGACGATTGCGTATTATACTGTACATTAACTGAACACGTTTTGATATTTATTTATTGTTCAGCTGCTACATGTTTGAATCGTCGTTTATTGTTTTCGATTCTTTTTGTGTACTTCATTCTTCAAAAGAAACTAAATTCTTCTACAAACTATCTAACTAAATCTATACCATTAGGGATTTTCAACATGGTAAATTTACAGTGCCTATAATTTAATAATTTACTTAAAGACCTGAAATACATTTTGGAAAATAAAGCAAAAGATCAAAAATTTTATTCATAGGTTTACTTAAATCTATGATTTAATCCCAAATCTTTTTAATTCTGTTCTTTAGGCAAACATAGATTATTATTAAATTTAAAATACACTAAATTTTTCTTCGTCAGTAAGAATATATTTATAATTGTTTGAACTTGTACGAAAAAATAGCAATAATGCAGGCCAAATGATGTCCAAGATAGTTAGTGATTGTTTATCCTTTGGATCCCGACGTTCGATTTTTCGGACGTTGTTAGTATGTCCGTTGAATCCCAACGTCCGAAAATTCGGACGTTGCGTGAATGTGCATTCTATCACAACATCCGATTTTTCGGACGTTCAGAAAAAAATCATATAAAATACAAATCACTAGTGAATCTATGTTTATTATATATCAATGGAACCGGAAAAAAAACTGTTCTATTTACCTCTATGATCTTTACTTACGTTATAAATTACCTCTATGTTCACTACAAAGAAAATAATTGTGATAGACGTGGCTCTGCTTTTTTCATCTGTCAGATGGTAAATAACTTAATTTTAGGTGTTGTCTTTGATTATGGCCCATATATTATGTTGTGGTGCGTGATTTTTTTGGTATTTTTAGTTATTTTTATTTTGAATTGTTATTATGAAGCGAGTGCATTCACTTGTTAGTGACGTGTATATTCCTATGACTATAATACGTACAACTGGTTATGTAGTAGCCTAATTTAAAAAAAAAACTTAATAACCCTGTCGTTTTTCAATATAATACAATGAAATTTGATTTTTTTGGTTCATTTTTAAGTGTAAAATTAAGTTATGTGGACTAAATTGTTCTAGGTATTCTTTTGTTGTGCCATTTTCAAGAATGATGTAAAAAATATTAAATTCTTTTTATGGCAAGTAACAATTTAAAACGTTTCATATCTAACATGAATTTACACTTATTTTTAAAAGGTACTACCTTATAGAACATTTCATTCAAAAAAAATCAGTAATTAAATTTAATGTATATTTTTTTGCGAAACACTGAAAATTTACTGAATTGAGCCTGGGATTTTATGCAGATACATAACAGATAATGGTTGGGATTTTTGAAACATATGAAAAATTGGATGTCGGGAGCCAAAGGGTTAAAATATACTTTTATGTTAGTAAACCAAATTTGTACCTTAACTGTCGAGAATGGAGTAAATAAAACAGATTGTAAAATACATACATTTTTAACGATTTCTAATCTCAAAGCCAGTCATATAATACACCAAATTCAGAGCTAGCAATGCTAAAATCGACTGTTTCTATAACCTAAAAAATTTCATTTCTAACCTCCGAGAGTATGATGCTCTATTTTTAAATGGTCCAAACAAGTCCGTTTTGTTATCGTTAAACAAGTACAAAAGATCACTGCAAAGTCGTAGTATTAGTTCGACTATCACAATATAGTATAAAACACGATACATATTTTTCGATGGATCTGGTTAGTATTAATATTTGTTTGCGCATCCATTCTTGCAATAAACACAGAACTTTCAGAAATTTAAAGTTTAAATTGAGATGTTTTACTATGGTAATAATTATTTATCAGAAGTATAATAGATATAATAATCTATATATATATAAATGCGAAATACCACTCACTCACTCACTGACTCACTCATCACGATTTCTCAAAAACTACCGAACGGATTGAAATGAAATTTGGTATGTAGCTTCCTCTAGGGCCATAGGTGCTCACTAAGAAAGGGTTTGAAAATTTCGAAATTTTAGGGAGGCTTGGGGGGATCAAAGTTATTAAATCACGATTTCTTCAAAACTACCGAACGGATTGGAATGGGATTTGGTATGTAGTTTTCTCTAGGGCCATAGGTGCTCACAAAGAAAGGGTATGAAAATTTAGGAAATTTTAGGAGGGGTTTGGGGTGATCAAAGTTACTAAAACCATAATTTCAGATCTTTTATTATTATGACAATAGTGCTTTTATTATTTAAGATCTCTATATATAAAAGCCAAATACCAATCACTGACTGAACACTTAAAAATAATACAGTTACGTTAAAAAGACTGAAAATACCAACCACCACGGTCAATGCCGTAAGGGTCAGCTAGTCTGTATAAAAGCCAAATCCACTGACTCACTGATCACGATTTCTCGGGTTTCAAAAAATTCGAAATTTTAGGGGGGGTTTGGGGGTTCAAAGTTAATCACGATTCGTCAAACCTACAGAACGGATTGGAACGAAATTTCATATGTAGCTTCTTCTAGGGCCGTAGGTGCTCACTAAGAAAGATTTTTTTTTAAATTCGAAATTTTAGGGGGGGTCAAAGTTACTAAATCACGATTTATCCAAAACCACTGAACGGATTGGGACGAAATTTAGTATGGTGCTTCCTGTAGGGCCATAGGTGCTCTCTAAGGAAGGTTATCGAAAAATTCGAAATTTCAGTGGAGGTTTGGGTTGGTCAAAGTTACTAAAAAAATCACCGAACGGATTGGAATGAAAATTAGTATGTCGCTTCCTCTAGGGCCCTAGGCGCTAGCTAAGAAAGGGTTTTAAAAAAAAAATCAAAATTATAGAGGGGTTTGGGGTGTCAAAGTCACTAAAAAAACCACCGAACGGATTGGAATGAATTTTTTTATGTAGCTTCCTCTAGGGACCTAAGAAAGGGTTTAACAAAATTCGAAATTTTAGGGGAGGTTGGGGGGGGAACAAAGTTACTAAACATCTCCATAATAAATACATAGTGTAATATATTTATTGATATAATATTTTTTTTTTGTTAATATACATTTAACTTTGATTTGTCTATCCGTGCAAAGCCGTATCGGGCCAGCTGGTAGTTATAATAATTACAATATATGATCGCAACAATCTATTATTCGTACTTTTCACAACAACTTCTATTCTAAAGTGTTTATGTGCATTACAACATCTAAATGCACAAATAAATATAAGACATCAATGTAAAAATATAAAATGACAAGTCCAAGTTAAAGATCTTACATATTTGTTCCGCCAAGAATGTGTAAAATAGATAGGAAAACTTTGCGACCAAGGTTCCATAATTTGCTGTCAATAAGAAAATTGCACTATATCAGAAATTTGGTCAATAAAACCAAATGATGTAATAAATTGTGAAACTTCTGCGGAAACATATAAATGGAGTACTTTAAAAAAACCCAATTGTTTTAACTTCACAAAGCGTCTGACATTTTTGATTGTTGCAAATTGTTTAAATTTCAAAACTCGTAACAAATCATCAGCCCATTTGCGAATATTAAACCGTAGAAATTTACTATTTTAAGAAAAATAAACAAATTTGATACCTCGTTGTTATTTGAGTTAAATCAAAAGAAGGTGCTATTTCTGTATCAATTTGAGCGTAAGTAGTCCTACAGGCAGTTTCCCCTCATACGTAATAAACTACTGAACTGATTTGTGACAGTTGTATAGTGTTAGATCAATCTCAATAACAAGGATAATGTGTAGGCTACTTAAAAGATTAAATTACCCGTAAATAATATGTGTGGAAATAAAATAAACTTAAAGAATTTATTTAATAATTATTAATACCGAAGTTATTTTTATGGATTTTTTTAAACATAATTCATATAATATATGCTCTTTCGATTGTGTGTCGTTATGTTTTTCGCAATTGATTTCCTGCAGGATGATATCGAAGTCACGATGAAATGTTGCATAGTTATAATGTATAATGCTGTATTTTAGCGTATTGAAATATTCAGAATTCGCAAAATAGTCTGCTGAGTCACGAGTAAAATGTAACACACTAACAAAAATGTGATAATGTGTGAAGTTTCGTTTGAAATGGCTTTAATTGGGAATATAAAAATAACCTTTTCGGAGTTTTGTCATATCAGCTCCTATAAAAGCTAGTGTACGTTTTACGTGAGAAACAATTTGTTTGTTTCTTTCTTAATTTCTGAAACTACTGAACCGATTAAAACAATAATTTTAATAATACAAATCTTCACTATCCCTGAGTAACAAAGGCTAGAATTAATGTTGTTTTAAGGTTTGAAACAATCCCTAAAACAAAAAATATTAATTGCTATACTTTCCTTAAAGCTAGAGAACTGGAATTTTGTACATTATTTCTTACAAGATACATAAAACAACTTAATTAGATTTGCATTTTTTCGCGTGCTGCTAGGGGGTGAAAACGTAGTAACAACTCGTACAAAAAATGTTGATTATTATAGGCTACTTTCCTTAAAGCTAGAGAATAAACCCTTAATAAATTAAGGAATTTACAAATAAGAAATAACTATGTTACGTCCTAATTAAAAATGTATATAAAATAACGTGTTTGCATTTTCCTCGACGCGAGTCACCGCTGAGGTTGGCGAGCGAAGCGAGTAGGGGGCGGAGCCCTCTAGTCTGTAACGCTTTAACAAAACTTAGACTAGATTATACTTTCCTGTTATGTTTACAACTTCACAAATTCAATCAAAACAAACTTCTTACAATGTCTTAATGTTGGTAGTGTTTGTATCTGACTTACAAAACTAGTGTAGGCTATAATATTACTATACATATGATCGGCTTTAAGGTTAGAAATCGTTTAAAATGTATGTATTTTTACAATTCTTTGTGTTTCCTTCATCCTCGACTACCTCAAAGACAACTTTAGCCTACAAAAATAAAAATATATTTTAAGCTATCACTATCTTGGGCTATTGGTCTAGATTATTGATTTTTTAATAGAAACATAAAAGTTTGAAGTTTGGTTATACAGGGTGTACAAAAAGTCCCGCACTGGTTTAATATTTCGAATACAAAGAAAACTTGAAGGAAGATGTGATTGAGAAGCATACTCTATGTAAAAATACTATTTTATTAAGATTTCAAAAAATGTATCCGCCATTTTGAATGTAACTTTGTTTTTTTATGGGAAGGTGGTCATGTGATACATCAATTCGATGTATAATTTCAAGAGAAAACCAACAGTGAAATTAGCACATCCATATCTTTAACCGATTAAAGATGGTGGCTAAAATAAACGAAATCGTGTTTTCCGATTTAACTTAATTTTGCTGGAAATTTTTGTAGAAATTGCTTGCTTTGTAAGTAGTGGTCTCTGGTAATTTAAAAATTGTATACCATAACACTTTTTAGTGAGTATTTGGATTATTTATTTTACCTACAGTATGGCCAACCTGCTTAATCTCAAACAATAAATAACACCTTATTTGTTGGCGGCAATCAGTTGCAAAACTATTTTTAAACGTAAATTGTATAAAACTAATAAAATCGACTTCAGAAAGAATTGAATTATATCAAACATGTCTTTTGTACACTTATAAAGTGGTTTCTTGATTGGTCGACTTTTTTGACAGGAATTATCGATTCATTAAGTAATCAAAAACTTCAGTTCTCAATGTGTATTGTGAGTTAAGAGCGTTTAAGTTATCGTCATAAGTATGCAACATCAAATACGCCGCGTGGCTCAGCTCAGTTTGCTTGAGTGATTCATGACATTGTTTGCGCAGTAGTTGCCAAATGGCTTGTTTAATCCAATGTGTATGTACTTACAGCTAAATATGTAATGTGTTTTTCTAACTGCTTTGTTACTTAATAAAGATACATCCGCCAGTGAAATATATCTAATGCAACGAATTTCAGGGTCGGTTATGTAGGTGACTTGCCAAATGTGAATGAAATCACAGGTCAGTTATAACTACCAAGTTTGTACTGGGTTGAAGTGTATTTATATCAAATGTCTATGTTTAATGTAGTGAAAAAATTCAGGCTAGGAAATTAAATTAATATACTGACAGCGCAAAATGTTCGTAAATGTGTATTGACAATTAAATATTGATGGTATGACAAGTTGTTTTGTTATTATTTTAAAGTTTAGAATATTTCTATTATACTGGCTTTTAGCAACGTTTTTTAAGATAATTTAAACTAAATATCTTGAAATTCTGTAAAAACATAATAGTGTTATCATCGTTAAATAAAGCTGTTTCAAAAGATACCATCACGACCTTAACATAATTTTATTTAAAGTACTAACAATGACTACGTATCTGTTGATAGGTCATTGGTAGGTCGTGTGGTTTACTGGTTGTATGACAACAGGACTGAATGCTACCTGGAACCCTTGGGGGGGCAATAAAAATATTTGCAGGGCTACGACAGCACGACGTTGCCGAATCTCATTAGCGACTCAGTCGTAAAGTCGTAGTCTGCGCGAGGTCCCAGCCCCTAATCCCTCCGCGTCTACCTGCGAGGCTGTCTTGAAGAAAACTTTATCCATACCAGAACTGAGTTCATAGCTAGACAATATTTACCCCTTTAAAGTCACTTCACATATTTTGCCGATAACAGTATGATTATAATATTTGTATAATTATAATATTTCGTCGTATTATCACTTTATATAATTAGAATAAAAAAAAACTAGAGGACTTACCTAAACTGTTTAATCACAGTATATTGCCGATAACAGTATGATTATAATATTTGTATAATTATAATATTTCGTCGTATTATCACTTTATATAATTAGAATAAAAATAAAACTAAAGGACTTACCTAAACTGTTTAGTTAAAGTATTTTGCATGAGAACATTGCATGTATTTTGCATGTATATGCATTGTAAATTTGCTAAGTACGCAGGGGTACGGGCTAAATATTATCACCACTGGCTGTCAAATCCTCATCAAGATTTACCACGGTCAAGCCGTGCAGACTACGACATCACGACGGAGCCCACTCGCAGCTGCACCACCGTCGTGTTGTCGTAGCCCTGCAAACCAGGTAAACCGATGACCCTTGGCAGTTTTATTGCACAGTCGTGTTGTCGCTTTACCAGGTCGTGTGCCCCTTCCCAAAATTTAGAGCAAATTTTTGGAACGAAGTTCCTTTACCCGGCATGCGGTAGGAGTTGACAAATATAAAATGTAACGCGTAACGAAAACCCGTTATCGAATTGGTTGCTGTGGTAATTAATGTAAACAGATTCAAGAAACATGTGTTTTGGTTCAATATATGTTAGGAGGCGTTCGGTTCCGTCCGACGTAGTTCGGATATTATCGTCAAGCTTTAGTATTAACAATTAAAAGTGAGTTAAATTATCTGACTATTACAGTTTTGTAATGTAGATTCAAGAAATGGAAAGTATCTGTAATACAAACTTAGAAAAGTAAGTTAATATAATTTGATGCAAGTACAATAATACTAATTTTATTTGTTTTATTATAATATAACTTTATTTTGATACAACTATATTTTGATATAACTTTATTTGTTTCCATACGTTTAATGTTATTATAATTAAAGGTTTAGAATTAATATTGTAACTTCAAAGCTAAGATGGTAAACACAGTTAAATGTCCATTCATTGTAAATACACTCAATAGACATAAAATGTTGGTTCCACAGTCTAGGAATAACCTAAAGTTATTGTGTTAAGTTTAATTTATTTTACCTGCCTTAA
>JAGFPH010002085.1:83715-101753 GCA_018207615.1 Philaenus spumarius | reverse complement strand
TCGAATGATATAATTTTAATCTTTCAATTTCCGTTTATTTTTAGATTATTTTTTATACAAGTATTTACTGTTTCTACACGTTCACCGTTCAGTACAGAGCGCCCATAAGCCGTGTTCCAAACGACAGTCTCAGCGATAGTAGCCAACTAAAAAACATCAACTCCCATGCAACGCACGGAAAGTTGACGCAACCCGCATGACAATAAACGTGATGTTCCCCGTAATGTTAGTAGCATGTCTCATCTCCCGTAAGGCCTGTACTGCACGGTGAACGTGGAATTGAGTGTAGGCCTAACCTAAAATTATTGTTATGTTTAATTTGTTTTACACCTTTAATATTATATGAAGAAAAGGGGTGATGAACTTCGTTCCTGACGTGGGTCTCAAGCCAGCACACATTTTTAATTTTTTCTATGTTACTAGAATACTATAGGTTAGATGACTTTGTCATATTTCACTGTAATAACTGTATATATATTTCGGAGGAAATCTACTGAGAAACATTGAATCTGTTTTTCTCCTTTTAAGACAAAAAAACATTAAAAAATGGCTTAACTTTATCTCGCCCAGTATTTTCCCGTGCTGTCTAATTGATATTACATTATTAAAAGAAACTATTTTAACTACGAATGATTTCTAAAAGTGCTGGTTGTGATGACTCAAAAGTAACAAGTCCAGTATTAATTCATTTATACATAGAATGGACTTTTTCACATTAGATTGTATAAAGCTTGTAACAATACATAAATAGACCCATCGTTTTATCATTGACAATCGTATGTTAGTTGTAAATGATCACTTATATTAAGGGTAGCGCGACGTTCCTATTCCGCCGATGTTAAATTTACAAACTTTAGGTACATTTATTTTAGAAACTAAAAGAGCTTCTACACTGAATTTTTTCATGCAAAGACTACACATTTGTGAACATTCCTTACCACTTTAGTTAAAATATGTTTAAAAATAAATTTTGTATTTAATTTATTATGTAGGCATATTTATAAAAAAAATCTATTTTTAAATAATAATAAAAAGTGTTTTATAACGTTTTGTCAAGATAGAACTAAAGTGGCAGCAGTTTTAGGAAATACACTGATATTTAAACGTAAAATATTTCAGCCCTCTACCATTTGTAGTTTCTGAGGTAATTGTACCTTTATATGAAAAACAAGTTTCCGGGGAAACCAGACTCAAAAATAAAATTCTCATTTTGTTGCAATTTAATTCTTAAAACATCCCAGCTCCATAGGCAGGGCCATCTTGATCCTCATCTTCCTCCACTACCTGATCCTTCATAATTATCATACTTATCTAAAGACAGTTTCTTTGAAGAAGGAATAAATTATATTTAGATTTTCAATAGTAGGACTGGGAATTTTGTTCAAAATTTAATTAGTCCTACGCCTAGTGTCAAACGTTTGGACTGATTTCCCCTAAATTTTTGTTTAGTTTTGTAAGACACTTTTGATCTTCAAATTCTGTTTATAACTTATTTACACTCAAGCACAATACAAACTCCTAATCCAACACTAAACTACAAACAAAGATCAAAATTGGATGTAAAAGTACACTTTTCTCTCTCACAAAAAGTATAACCTCAAAAACACACAAAAACAACAACTGTAAGCAACAGTCAAGGCTATTCCCAGCTGACAGTGAACTGGTTTACCAACTCAGCAGAGCCACAGTACCCTTCTATTTCAAACATAACTAAAAAACATGTTTTGTAAATTGTGTCATTCTCACTACCGTCCCAGTCCAACGAAAAGTCTGTTTACATACTAAGTTTTTTTTTTCATTTATAAGTATATCTGAGAAAAATAACTTATTTTAAAAGTAGACATTACAAGGTACAAAAAAGTACAATAAAAATATTTGTTTAAAGTTATTTGTTTGGTCGTCCTGCTCCTTTTAAATCTTACAAGAGGTTATATATACGAAAACGATTTTAAATGTCAAAGTTGTTACTGTACCCGTGAAATTACATACTTACAGTTAAAACCGGCTTTTCTGAGATAGTTGTTAACTCTTATTTGCTTTTGAAATGCTTAATTCCCCTTAATCACGAGTAAAAAACGTTAGGTGACTTACTTTAGTTGTTAAGTATGAGGCTGTTCTAAATTAGTTCAGTACAAAAAATATTTTTTTTCGTATCAATTTGATTATCTGTACATCTTGATACGTCATTCAGAGCAATAGTTACTTTATTAGGAAAGTAAAGGAATTGAGAATAACCGTTTTGACATTTAATATGAAAAATATATTTGGTAAGTAGGTATCCAGGGAATTCATGACCCTAGCAATGAGTTATTATCAAATAACCCTTTTCGAGAGTAATATTTGTTTTATTATAGCTTAGGCTACACGATTCCTCTATAAAAATCCCCTCGAGAGAAACACGGACCGTCTCTTATTTAACAACCCTTCCAAATGCATTAAAACCTTACATCAAACACAAGAGTTTATAGCGTTTGAAATATAACAAATGTAATAAACGGTACCAGAAACTAGCACATACTTTCTCACACGCATATTTAAATTATTATCGGGCAATGCATTGCATGTTTCCCTAAATTAAATACATGATTAGATATATTCGCTTATTTTTCATTTCTTGAGATATATCATTGTTAGGTTAAACATCATACCAAGTTTGAACTAAATCAATCGAACCTTTCTCTAGATAAGATTTATTTTGTACAAAAAAAACAAAATGGCTGATATCTGGAAAACGAAGCATTTTCGGGCCTATGTTTATGTTAACTTTTGTTCTTATTTTGACCCATAGAACCATTTCCCGAAGTTTTATCCCGTAATTACTGGACATCCTGTACAAAGGAAAACTGACATAAAAATAAGCTAACATAAAAAGCAATCAAGACCTTCATAGCATTAAACAGCAAATCAGATAAGATTCTATTATTACAGTTAATGTGAATTATAGCATGTATTTTTCATCTTGTTTGGTTAGCTCCTCGTTCTTTACTGGCATTTAGAGTGACCTTCTAATTACCTCTAATCTCGACCGCCTGCCTTCTGAATTAATCCTTTGTGCGAAGTCTTTGACGTTGAAGTCCATGAACATGCTACATAGATAGTACAGTAGTTCTGCTCTCTATTTACGATTGTATGTACTCCCGTTATGGTATCAAAGCACTCGATTTTGTATGCAAATATTATTTCAAAATACTGACAATAATTTTGTTGGTGATGTCCTCTATTCAATTCATACATACAAAATTAATACGAAATGTAGGTTTTTTTTTAAATTCTGATTTCAATATTGTTAGTGAATTTCCATAGGAAAGATCAAAATTGCAACGACTCCTATGGTGAGACCTAACGTCGATAGTGGTCATGGTCCCAGAACACGATTTGGGGTGTCATTACATACATTTTGTATGTTTATTTATTAAGTATTTGTGTATTCGCACGAATTTGACTTCAAACTTGATCCAAATTTAGTGAATTCGTTGTTGTTTCTAAATCGCTCGGACGAGTTCGTTTAGCAAAAATTAAAACAACCCGAACTTTTTTTCGACCCGAAATTAAAATTTTTGAGATTTTTCGTACTAGAAGGAAACTGTTTTAGGGTTTTATATAACAAAATTAATATGGGAGACTATTCTGCATATATTTTGTTGTATTTACACGACTTTATAACCCGTCTGGTTCCCTCAAAATCAATAAAAACGTAAAATACCATTAAAAAAAACCCCGATTCAAATCCACATTTTAACGAAGGAGGAGGCCGAAGACCGGTATGAAAACCTTTTCCGATTCAGGTGAAAAGCGAGTTTTTTCCGAACCAAGGAGCACATAAACCGGTACTGGAAGCCTGATCGGATGTAAAATGTAAACGAATTTTGATATTTTTCGTACTAAATGCAACGTGAGGTCGAAATGCAGACTCGCAAAGCGCAGTCCATAATCCGAGGCCGCAAGGTCCAGATGTAAACTGGCAGAGCGAGCGCGCGTAACCAAGCAGGGCGTGAGCCGGGGCTGGAGGATGGGTTGAAAACAAATTCTACTAATATATATCGTACATGAGGCAGCTATTCACCGCCATTGTGAGTAGACAAATTTCCCAAATAATTTGTTCAAATCCACAAACACAAACTCAATTTTGTAAATTCTCTCAACGGGGACGATGAAACTACCCCGATATTTTAGGTTCGTTTGAAATGATGAAACTGCCCCGCTCATTAAAGAGGATCAAGGGGCGCCTTACCTGAACAGAAATGCTGAAATTGCTCCGAGCGCCTGTCCTTGCGTTATTATTTTTGTCCCTGCTCAGTGACTGCAGTCTTCTAGTAACTGCCACCAACATCAGGAATTACTAGCTGATAAACTTTAGTGAAATACAATCGGTTGTATTATTAGGAGTAAGGTTAGGTTCGGTTATGTTAAGTTTTCGACGGCAGTTTTAGAAGACTTCAGTCACTGACAGGACGCAGGGACAAAATTAATTCCCCTTTTCCCCAGTCCCGTAGCGACTACCTGGCCGGACGCTCGGGGCAATTTCAGCATTTCTAGTCTTGCGAGGCGACCCTTCCTAGTCCTCTTTAATGAACGGGGCAGTTTCATCGTTTCAAAAGTACCCAAAATGTCGGGGAAGTTTCACTACGGCCCTCTTAACTCACGTAGCGGTTCGGCTGCGTGTCGAATTATTAAAACTTAAAGTTATTCAACTACTGCCATTAAAATGTTAAAATGATCTTTAACAGCATTTTTGAATAAGAGATATAAATTGAACAATTTACAGAAATTGTTATGTTTTTGTAGTTCTTTAAAAAAAGTAAACTTTTTAAGCGCATTTTTATGCTAAAAGAACTTTAGTTAAAATAATACTTTGAAACAATTCACGTCTTCTTTAAAATGATTCGTAAGCGTAAGTATGCTAAATCGGTTTAGCATTGTCCTTCATCGAATAGATTTAATATTGTAGAGATGTAGCAAAGCTTATAGCACGTGACAATCGTCTTTATAAAATGTATAAACTATTTTGTTGTTTTAAATTACCTAGACCCAAAATGTGCAAAAATCTTTAAGCAACATAAAAATGTAACGTACTTTTCCTATTTTCTAACCTTATTACATTCTTTGAATGCCTTTTACTTTCTCACTATACTATAGTATAGAGAAAGTATAGTGATCCCAAAAAGAAAATCAATGTTGAGATTTTTGTGGAAATATCCGTTTTGGGACCCTTGAGTCCAAAAACGTGGTTTTAAAAAAAACATGTATGTTTGTCTGTATGTATACAAAGCTATATAGAGAGAAAAATATTCGATCGATTTCGAACCAATTTGCACTGGACATGTCAATTAGACCTGTATAGATGCACGAAAAAGGTTTTGAGAAATGTTTGAAACAAGCCCCTTTTTGGCCAAAACCCCAAAAAAATCTGTAATTATTTCTTTATAAAAAAAACGGCTGTAACGATTTTGATAAAATTTGACTTTTTTTTAGCCCTTGATGTACCCTACGATATGCAAAAACCCGTATCTTTTTAAAAATTCTCGTTTAGCAAATAATAATAATAATAACTGATTTGTGGGGTTTTTTTTGGCCGAAAAGAGGGTTGTTTCTCAAAAGTTTTCAAAACCTTTTTCGTGCATCTATACAGGCCTAATTGACGTGTTTGGTGCAAATTTGTTCGAAATCGATCGAATAGTTTTCTCTCTAGCTAATAATAATAACATTTACTAGTTAACCTCCTACTTTAATATCACCTCTCCTACCCCTCCTACAATTATGAAGTCACAGTGAATCAGTTTGATAATTTAAATATGTTTGTGAGAAAGTATATGCCAGTTCCTGGTACCGTTTATTTGATTTTATCACACTAAACGTAAAGGCCACTAAAACTTTTTTATTTTGTATCACACTAAAATTAGCTACTTTTTACGAAACCACTTCGAGTACTTAATGTCAAGTGCTGAATCCTGAACAAATAATAATTCTGCGTCACCAAAGGTCATATATTTCAGACATTCAGGATAAGGGACCTTGCCAAATAACGTTGAAATGTCATGCTTAATGATCCAAATTAATGAGCATCTATTCGTACGAATAATATTTACAATAAACTCAGTTTTTCAGAATATAAGGAAGGTGAGTTTTATTTACACTGTAAATGGCTATAGCCCAGTCGGTATAGGTTACAACTACCAGTAATTTGCAATACGGCTGAATTTTTTTTATAAGTACATTAAAGTATGTAGATTAACATAAAAAAAAGTTTACCAGTCTATCGATTTCCCAAAGTCGAAAAAAAATCGATTATCATTTTTTTCGATTATCCTTAATATTTCGAGCTGGGATGAAGATAGAGGAAAATAAAAAATACCACCGTGTAGGGGAGGTATTTTTCAACAAAAAAGGTTGTATGTATTTATTTCGTCCGAGCAATGGTTTGTCTGGAAAAAATTCGATAATGCAGGTATGTATTTTGCAGCAGGGGAAATCACTAAAAGGGGACATCTTATTAATATATGAAGCTTTGGCTCATTCTAAATTGGTCGAATTTTAATATATCGAATTGAAACTTGACACAGGAGTTAAAATATATATTTTAAACATTTATGCTGAGTCTCAGCTTGTTATCTTGAAAATGACCCGATCTAGGAGTCGATTTCGATTATCGATTTTAGGAGTACCGGACCCTCGAACTAATTTCAATCTATTCCAGTTTCGTCAATTTTTGGAATATCAACACCAAATTTGTTTTACAAGTTGAGTACACCAGTATAAATATTCTTAGTAAGTATAAACGATTTTTTTCTTGTTATTTTTAAAAACGAGGCGCTTGAAAATAGTCTTCTGTTTTACCTATCTCGTTTTAACTATAACACTTTTGGATTCAACGACTCCATTTTCGACATTTTTCAACATATCGATTTAAAAATTGGTACAGAAGTTAAAAATACAATTGTTTTTTGCTATACTTATTTTAAAAACTATATTTAAAAAAATGACTAATCTGCAGCTGATCAACTCAAGCGTTTTGATGAAAAATCTAAAAAGGTCTAAAATTATACATTTTAATTTAGGTACTTGTGCTTTTAAAAGTAAATAATGAAAAAGGTTTATACTCCTTGAACTTATTTGAATATGTATATTTAACTTGTAAAAAAACTTTCAGGTTGATATTTTGAAAATTTTTTAAACTAAAGTTGTTTAAAATAAATTTGTGGGTCCGGTACTCCTAAAATCAAGAAACCCATTAATAAGTCAAGTGGCTCTAGATCGGGTAATTTTCAAGATAACAAGCTGAGACTCAGCATAAATGTTTAAAATATATATTTTAACTCTTATGTCAAGTTTCAATTCGATATATTAAAATTCGGCCAATTTAGAATGAGCGAACGCTTCATATATGAATAAGATGTCCCCTTTTAGTGATTTCCCCTGCTGCAAAATACATACCTGCATTATCGAATTTTTTCCAGACAAACCATTGATCGGACGAAATAAATACATATGTCCTTTTTTGTTGAAAAATACCTCCCCTACACGGTGGTACTTTTAATTTTCCTCTATCTTCATCCTAGCTCGAAATATTAAGGATAATCGAAAAAAAATTATAATCGATTTTTTTTTCGACTTGGGAAATCGATAGACTGGTAAACTTTTTTTTATGTTAATCTACATACTTTAATGTACTTATAAAAAAAAATCAGCCGTATTGCAAATTGCTGGTACTTTTGGTCTAAATTGACCTTTACCTACTGGCCTACTAAAACAAGAATACGAAATGAATTAGCTACACGAATGCGGCTGTTGATAACTGACTCTGTGAGCAGCAAATTTTCCATTTCTAGTTGTGCATTCAAAAACGAAACCGTAAACCACAATTTAAACATGAGAGATCTTACACGTTGGCAAAACATATTCCTTTGATATGGTTAGTATTTAGAAATTGTGTTGTGTCAAAGGTTTCGTTCGAATTCTACGGCGGGAAGGAATAAAGCGCAAAGGATTTACCAAATAAGATACAAAATACAATTTCACGATAATTCACTTCAATTGGGCAAAAAAGTATCAGCTGCATTTAATACCAAGTCTGAATTAGCGACGGCTTTGTACTTTCATTTAACGGAATACAACATTTGGGCGGCTATTGACAGGAATAATCTAGCTAAGATAAATATTCTATCTCGAAAATTACTTTTACAAATTACAATGCCTAATCCTTTTCTCCCCTCATTGTGTATACAAAGATTAATCAAAGTTTATTTTTATTACTTTCGGTTTCATTATGCCTTTAAATTTTAATAAATCCTATAAAATCGAGAGTGGTCTTTTCATTCTAATTTTCAGGTAGTAAATGCTTGCTGTTTTATGACTTTTAAAGATTTATGACAAGGTCCAAATAAACTTTCAACCGTAAAATGTTGGTTTAAGCGTGCTTTTAAGAAGCTTCAAGAGGAAAGTAAATATTAGAAGGCGTTGTTGAATCAGTAGCCGTCAATCATACTTTTTCCGTCAATCAAACACAATTATTATTTTTGTTTTATTGATTTCTTATCAAATTTTACACTTATGAGTTGTTTTATTTGTTTAATAAATAAAATATGACGTTTTATATCGTCCACTGCAGCAATAACGTCCACATTCGATTCTGCAGTTTCGACTTTAGTCCATTCTCTAGTACATGCAGGCATGCCACAAAAACAACTTTGTTCCACGTGATAATACTGAAACGTAAAACAACGTAGTTATAGTGACAACGAGTCTTACGTGTCGGGAATGTATCCTTATATATTATTTCTCAAAGGTCGTTTTTGATATCTCCCTTAATTCGTCATCAAAATTAATTATTTTAGCATCATTTTAAAGCTTAAGCCCCCCCCCCCCCCCTGCTATTGACGAAAAATAAACAAACATCGTAAAATTCATGTTTACGTTACAAAAATGCAATAAAAACTTTTATGTTATACGTCATATGGTTAATAATTAAAGGCGCCATCTATGAAACATCTGTTTAACTAACATGACAGGTGTTAGATTGTTTACATTATACAGAGTGTCCCACGAAGAAACGGAGAAACTCTCAGGACTTGTTCTTCAGGTGAAAATAACAAAAAAGTGCATATAAACATAGGACCGAAAACTCATCATTTCCCAGATATCCGCCATTTTGTTTTTGTTTTTTGCAAAATAATTCATATCTAGAGAACGGTTTGACTGATTGAGTTCAAACTTGGCATGAAGCTTAACCTAACAATGATATATCTCCAAAAAAAAAATTGATACTATCGAATTTTGCGTTTCAAAATGGCGGATGTTTGAAAATTTCAAACATAAATAACTCAAAAACCGTACATTTTAACGAAAAATGTCAAGATACCTTTTTTGTAGCCCTTTTTATTCCCTTTCGTGTGGTGTAACTGTCAAAACAATCGGATGAAGAATAATAGCTAAGTTAAAGGTAATGACAGCAAATGTACATACAATATTGCTGTGTTTACTGTGTAGGTATAGTATGCCGGGTTGAACAAACCAATTATTACACATAACTTTACTATTATCCTTCATCCGATTGTTTTGAAAGTTACACCACCAGATAGGGAATCAAAAGGGCTACAAAAAAGGTATCTTGACATTTTTACTCATGTACGGTTTTTGAGTAATTTAAATTTGAAATTTTCAAACAGCCGCCATTTTGAAACGGAAGATTAGATAGTATCGATTATTTTTCTTGAGATACATCATTGTTAGGTTAAGCTGCATGCTAAGTTTGATCTCAATCAGTCATACCCGTATCTAGATATGAATTATTTTGCACAAAAAATAAAATGGCGGGTATCTGGGAAACGAAGAGTTTTCGGTCCTATGTTTATATGAACTTTTTTTGTTATTTTCCTCTGAAGAACAAGTCCTAAGAGTTTCTTCGTGGGACAACCTGTATATGCAAGTGTAATATATCACAGAAATTAATCAAATTAAACCAACGTAAATAGATAAACGTAATTTGCTTAAATATGTATTAAATCAGGTAAGTATGCCTACTCACAACTTGCGAAATATTCGCACGGGTCTGCTGGTGATATTATAAAACAAAATATGTTATAATTGTACGTGCGTGTTAAAAATTGTATGTATAAGGGTTTTCTACGCGTAACATTGTTTTTTTTTTTTTTAGTATGACAAAGGGAAATGCGCAGTGTATTTGAGGATGCCTCAATAACCTGACGACAACCATTTTACATTTTAAAATATATTGAAGATAAAAAGCCATGCAATAAAGATTGTTAGTCGGCAAGGTGTTAACCTAAAGTTATAATTAGATTCCGATCGATTATTCTTGGTAAACATATTTGAATGCGCTTTATAAATAATCGATTGTTAAAGTATAAATTGTTAAGTATACTTTATTGTTATTACTTTAAGGTTTCTTCGTAGTACATAATTATTTTATCGTGCATTTGTAAATACAATAAAATTGTTTCTTCTTTTATTTCTCCAAATAAACTGCAATTTAATTATAAATTGCAGTGCCATGAATTGATTTCAAAAATGTATAAATGACATCTTAAATTTCTTGAATGCCATGTATTCGTAAAAAAATTTGTTATTCATATTTATATATACAGGGTGTCCTGCGACCATATGAACAAACTTTGTCACGTTATTCAGCATGTCAAAAGAAACAAAAAATGTAATGTAACATGTGTCCTATCTCATTCCGTTTTCGGTCTGTCTGTCTGTATGTGTTTTTTACAAAATACTTAATATTTATAGAAGTAGAAAAGATATTGATTTCAAAATTTGTACACCTATTTTGTGCGTAACCTTTTATCACTGTACGAAAAATTAGAACAATATTTTAAATATTTTCAAAATGGCGGCCGTTTATAATTTTTAAAGTTAAATATCTCAAAAACCGCTAACTTTACAAAAAAATTACAAGAGACAAAACAGTTTACTTTTTTAATGACAAACTCAATGGTTTTTTTTACCTTATCTGTAGCTCAAAGGACAACAGAGATATTGACAAAAAAAAGGAAAAATGTATTTCTTGGTAGTTGTCAACAATACCCAGAATTACTCTAGAAACAAAATATTTTAAAGTTATTTTGAGCTAAAATAATAAGTTATTTGCATAAAGTTCCGAGCACTTTCTGAGCTGATTCCACTAGCAAAATAACGAAAAAAGTTAATTTATTCATAGGTCTTGAAATGCTTCGTTAGAGAGTTACAGCTAGCGTAAGATTTCACCCGGGTTTCAGATTACTCACAGAAACGAATCCCTATTGAAATATGTAGAGATATTTAACTTTAAAAATTATAAACGGCCGCCATTTTGAAAATATTTAAAATATTGTTCTAATTTTTCGTACAGTGATAAAAGGTTACGCAACAAATAGGTGTACAAAGTTTGAGCTCAATATCTTTTCTACTTCTAAAAATATTAAGTATTTTGTAAGAAACACATACAGACAGACAGACAGAAAACGGAATGAGATAGGACACATGTTATATTACATTTTTTGTTTCTTTTGACATGCTGAATAACGTGACAAAGTTTGTTCATATGGTCGCAGGACACCCTGTATATAGCCGGATCACAGATTGTCTACCACGCAACAAAATTAGGTACATTAAATAAAATATGATTAAAATGTATAATAAATGAAAATGTAAATGTTTGTTCAAAACTTTAAATCTCCGAAAGTTCTTCACCGATTGCTTTGAAATTTTGACACAAAATACCATTTGAATACACGCGTGTTTTTATTTACTTTTTGAAAAACAAGCCCTATTTTAGACGTAAAAACAACACAAACTATATAAATATTTTACAGCAATGGGAGCGCCGTACTAAATAATAAATAATATGTTTATTGTTGATGCACTAATCCTGTTTGCTCTAATATTTCCATTAACAGCTGATTTCAAACTTTGAAGCAATTATTTGTATTTCTAACTTTTAGGTTAGGTTTTTATTAACAGGTAGACCTGAGCATTGATGGTTCTTTTAACATTTATTATGACTGCTGTTATAAAATATCCGAAATAATTTGATTTGGACATTTTAAATTATTTACCATCTTAGCTTTGTTGATATTATTAATAATACAACCTTTATTATAAAGAAAACATAACTTAATTATGTGTATAGAAGGTTCCAACGGGGTTGGCGGATTTAATTTATGTAAT
Organism: Philaenus spumarius; assembly: GCA_018207615.1. Lineage (NCBI taxonomy): Eukaryota > Metazoa > Arthropoda > Insecta > Hemiptera > Aphrophoridae > Philaenus > Philaenus spumarius. The sequence continues at coordinate 89,585 of JAGFPH010002085.1, read as the reverse complement.
ATTTATCGCGTTACTCTGTCCAAAAATATAGTATACACTGTACCTTGTTTCTTTATGCATTATTATTAATATTTTAAATTAATTTATTCTGTCAGTTTATACTGTCAAAGGCTTGGGAGTATCGTAATGAATGTGCGCAGATAGTTCTTTTACTAAATTGTTTATTTTTAATTATTTATTTTTTTAATGTTTTTATACAGTATTATATTTATACACACTCACATTCTAGTACAATTTTGTTACTTATACAAATAAATGATTATTAAATATCTCTTTATCAAAAAAGTAAGCTTAAGACGAATTAACTTTCTTAACGTACATAAATATATAGATTAGTAACATTCTGTTCTTGTTTTAGATTAAATTAATAAATTCACAATACGTTACAGATACATACTGGGAATAAAATATTAAAACCACTTCTACAACAAAACAAATACTTTCCAGTCATTATTTTATTCCGTGTATTTAAATAATTCTTCTATATAAAGTTGCAGTTCGTGTTTTTTAAAGCCAGCCCAACAAAACACTTCGTACTAAAATCCAACTTTATAACTTCTCTCGTAAAAAGCTGAGACGATTATACTCTGCTGTTTGTTTAATAATTTTGAAATACTTTATCAGTGGCCCTCACGCCAGCGACGTCATCAGTATGTGTCAAACCCTACTCGTTGTTTATATTATTAATGGGTCACCTCTCGCAAAATGTTGAGCCGATTATTGTTGCTTATTTTGATTTGTCGCCAAGAATTATAAATAGATTTATTAAATTTGTATATTTGAAAGTGGACGTTCAGAATAGTGTTGTCTGATATGTTTTGAACGTATCGATTCATTTTCACATTTTCGACATTATTACACAGATTAATCAGTAAAACTCTTAATAATACGATATTTTATATTAACCTGAATGCACACCATCCAGCAATATTTTTAATTGTTGTTTCGTATCTTAAAAATAAATACTCACTTGACTTAAGGTAAACATTTTGAAAACATTATTTATTATTTCGATTATTCGTTAAAAAACATTAATAAATTAGGCAGACAGCATTTAATGAAAAAAAATTTTAACTAATAAAGTTTAAAAATTTATTTATTGACTAAGTATAGTTTAAGAAGTAGTTTCGCCTACGTTGTAAATTAGAGTAAGGTTTTATAGTAATTGATTGTTTCCAAATTATTTTTAGCTATGTTTCAAATCTGTTTTTTGTAATGAAAAAATAGACTTGGTTGACTATTGAACTGATCCCTCCTTTTACTATCATTACTAATTTTTTAAGCCAACTCAAGTGTTTGTACATAAATAATAATAAAATTTTGTAGTATAAATTCTCCATTATTTATATAAACTAATTGTTTTTGAAAGATGTTATACAAAATAAATAGCTTTGGTCAAGAATGACAATTGGAATCAAATGGATTAATGATTTATAACAAATATATATGAAATTTAATTGGAATCATTGTTATATTCTACTTTTATTATTTTTATAAAAACAGTACAACAAATAAGTTAAATTTAAAATGTACTTATTTTAATGCGTAATAATTAAATTATCTTAGTGCAACACACTTCCAATTTATATTAAAGTATTATAATTGATTTATTAATATTATTAAACTATTATAACCACAGCAATTATTTGAACTTGTTTTGTGTTTCTATTACTAACCGTTAAACGCTTTATCTATACAACTTTCTATATATTATTATTAAAATACCAAGAGATAAAAATCAATGTAACTTACATAAAATGTCAGTGGCCCATACTGCGTAAGGTCTAAGTTGCCAGTACCACCGGAACTCATCCGTCATAATTTCAGTCTTGTTTTCATGGGATAAATAGTAGATAAACATAAGGTAAAACAGATCAACAATAGCGAGCGCGGTTAAGTAAGTGTTTGTGGAAGAAGACATGCGGCGTCGCGTGAGAACAATCACAGTGATAAAGTTGCCGGTTATCCCCACCAAAGCGACGATCGGCGTTAAAACAAGTTGAATCCAGAAGCGCGAGTTGTCTAGAAAAGCTTTCCCGTCTTCCACAGTAGAGTTGTCCATCTTTCGTACACTAAAAGTTAGACGTCGCTCGGCATCACACCTAGCTCGCGGCGAATACCTCGGACTACTGCGACGGCCTCAGTTCTGTGCCAGCGCGTACAAGCTTTTATTAGAACCCATCTCGTTAACACGAAAACCTCTATTAATAAAACAATCCGAATTGTTTCCCCTCGTAAAATTGTTTCTTAATCTGTGTTTGAATGCTCGGTAAACCAATTATTGTCAAGCATTAAGCAGTAAATGCAAAACAGTTTTACAAGGCGAGGTTTGTTGTTTTTGTAATAATTGCAATTGCATTTGTTTTACTTTCGTCCTGTTGACTAACGTTGTGTGTTAGGATACATTAATAACTCAAGGAATACAGACTACACTTTGTATGGGGTATTCGCATTTTGAGGTTTGTTTGCTCTGTCACCAACAAGAATGAATTGTCAGTTTTTATTATTATCTAATGTGTACAAAGGTTTCAAAATCGAGCAAAATATATTTGATCACTTTGGTGAAATATATGTTTTTAAATATTCGCATGAAAAATCATGTTACAATTTGTCTGCAATAAAAACAGTAACTAAAAAAGTTTAATAATTTTTCATCCAGATCATAGTAATGATTTGTTATTTATCTAATTATAAGCTCTCATTGCATTAATATGTATTGAATACGTACATAATGTCTAGACAAAGTTAATCTCTACATAGTTTTCTTTTAAATATCTAAAATTAACTTTCAAAACCAAATATTACAATATCTAGTAATAAATGAACTAACTTTTATCTTATTTGTTTTCGTCGTGTGACTTATTTTGTCTTATTTCAAAGACGCGTTTCACAGTTGGAACTTCATCTTCAGTTGATCGTTCAATACATGAACATAAACATATATATATAACACAAGACAAAACTATATAAGTGTATACTTATTTACATTAATAACTAATAAAGTGTTTACACCGTCTGTGACTTCTAATTTTCTTTTCTTTACCGTTTCATGACTTATGTCCCATCATTAGATCTTCACTCATTCAGGTCTTCAAACATTAAACAATAGCAACACTAAAAATATATACTGTACATTACACAAACATTCAGCTGCCGCTCATCTCGCCGTTTGAAGGAAGACACATGTGATTAGTGTTGTTATTGTTTAACGACCTCAAAAAGTGCATTCAATGAATTCAACATCATTGTGACGCATCGTACTAACTAGTAGTTCTGTGAACAGTAGACCTCGCTCATTGACATAACAAATGTGGTTTCGAGCTTAGGTTAAAAATAGTGTGCCAGTAAGGAAGTAAGCAGAAGATTTAGCCAGTGAAACATTATTTTGAAATTCCCGCGATTCCGGGGTTTCTAGTTCTCGTTCTTTTTTCTTTTCTTAAGCTTTAACTGCTAAAGATTTTCTTTTAAGGGACATTGTGTTTTATTTAGGTTAATAATGCGTAAGGTAGCTAAAAATATCGCGTTATTGTTGGAAGACATAGAATTAAATATTTACATACTTAAATAACTAAAAATTGACAATGTACTTACAGTTCCATATCATATTCCAACATTAAAAATAGTAAAAAAACAAACGATATTAAAGCGTCGTGATAGTAATATCAACCCATGTACCAACACTTTCCATGCTGTCCAACGGTCATTTTTTATGTCATGTCCTTTATCGCCGCGAGGTTTCATTTGTTTCACCTCATTTTGTAATTCAAGTAAAGCTAAGTCAAATACTTTTATAAAATAATAATTTACAAGTATACAGTTCAATTCTTTGATTTATTCTTTACACTTTCTTATAATAATATATAATTTTTGGGCAAAGGATATATATATTCCTAAATTACTATTCAAAACAGGCCTAGTTTTGTTAGCAGTCCTTGTAGTAGGAACATAAAAACTGGTATTTTCAAAATAAGAAATTTGAAATTGATAAATATTTTTATACAGTTCTATTTAGAACTAAATTATGAAACTTTTTTACATTTATGAAAAAAATTACAAAAATGTTTTACTACTTTTATGTAGGCCTAAAGTTGAACTTTTTCCTTTCGTTACTCAACATGCTTGTTTCTTGAACTAATAACTTTGTTAATAATACTTCAATCATTTTTTTACTGGTATATATGAATTCTTTGGACCTTTATCTACAAAAAAGCTATAGAACACTTTTGAATTGGTTTAGAATAAACGTATGGTTGAAATACAAAACCTTGGACGATTTTTAACAAATTTGAAGTTTACGGCCATTTTGTAAGGTTACCGTTAGAGATACGAAAAAAATCAAGAATACAATTTTGATGAAAATCTAATTTGCTAGCCGCAAAATGGAATTAGTTTTTTTAAATTCGACTTACGGTTAAGCCACAAACTGGCTTTGGAAGAAAGCTTACACTGAGAGAAACGATCCTGCCGCCATTTTTATTTTATTTAAATGGTTAATAATTAAAAATGAAAAATCTGTATATATACATGGCTCGGCCTAAGAATAAGGAACACTCATGCAAAAAATCATCAAAATCGGTCAAGGCGTTTGTCCGTAATCATGAGACAGACAGACACACAGACATAACAGACACACAGACGAAATGCCGAACGGTTGATTTAAAACGGATTTAATTGATATGTAGTCATTTTCTAGGCTAACAGCTAAGGGAGCTGCATCGCATACAGAGCGCATGGCACATTCAGACATTTAAAATAAAACTATAATAATGTTTTTAGAAAACTTGCTATCAACTTGAAACTGAAGTGATGCACCCTTCAAACCATTTATATTGTGCCTGCCAAATTGTATTAATATCGGTCGGAGAGGAAGGATTTACAAAATTTGTTCTAAAACCGAGGAATATGGCTTCGGCCAACCACTACTTGCTAATGAATTGTTCTATTGGAAATTTTAATCACTTTAAATTTATGAGTAATAATTCATTACTGTTAGTTTGTTAATAGAATATCATTTGACCTAACATACTTTGAGTATTCAATCATTAATAAACATAATCTATTTTAATATTTATTTAAACAAAAGTATTTAAACTTAAATGTGTGCCATTTAGTTTATATCGGAGGCTCACAACATTATACTGGTTATATGAGAACATCATTTTAAAATTATGCTTAGAGGGTTCAGTAATTAATTTGTATTAGCCTACTTATCCTAACAAAACTATACAAACTTGATGCCATTAAGTTGTAATTCAGGCTTATTAATCTTGTTCTCTGCTTATAAATTTTCTCAATCAGTTTCAGTACCTGTTAATCGGGTTTCTTTATCTTAATGTAATCTGTGCTGCGGGATTTATTTAAATGTTGTGCAAAAGAGAACTAATCTTAATTTAAAAGCGAAATATAGAAATATTGATCAAAGTTATACAAAAGTTGAGGTACTTTCCATTTCGCATGTGTTACTGCTTATTATATTCTTCAGTTTTTGGGTTTATTAGAAAGACATTGTTCTTTTAAAATATATGTATACTTGACGATGGATGTAAATTTATTGTAACATGCAGTATCATACATATATATAATACATACAATAGGATATTTCGGAACCTTCATCCTGCCTAATATTTTATAAGATTTTTCCTTACAAAGGGTAATTAAGTAACTAATTTCAAAGAAACAAACATTCATAGATTAAAAATAGCTAAATAATTCATTAAAACATGCCATACCGTTTTAATGATACCGTTTTTGACAAACTGTAATCAAGTAATTAAAACATGACATAAAATACACAGAGACTGTTTTGGAAATCTGTAAATTAACTAATTAATTAATTCATGACATAAAATACACAGAGACTGTTTTGGCAA
>JAGFPH010002085.1:65240-83705 GCA_018207615.1 Philaenus spumarius | reverse complement strand
ATACACAGAGACTGTTTTGGCAATCTGTAAATTAAATAATTAATTAAAACACGACATAAAATACACAGAGATCGTTTTGGAATCTGTAATTAAATAATTAATTAAAACACGACATAAAATACACAGAGATCGTTTTGGAATCTGTAATTAAATAATCATTTAATTCATGACATAAAATACACAGGGACTGTTTCGGCAATCTGTAAATTAAATAATTAATTAATTTATGACATAAAATAAACAGAGATCGTTTTGGAAATCTGTAAATAAAATAATTAATTAAAACATGACATAAAATACACAGAGATCGTTTTGGAATCTGTAATTAAATAATCATTTAATTCATTACATAAAATACACAGAGATCATTTTGGCAATCTGTAAATTAAATAACTAATTAATTAATGACATAAAATAAACAGAGATCGTTTTGGAAATCTGTAAATTAAATAATTAATTAAAACATGACATAAAATACACAGAGATCGTTTTGGCCATCTGTAAATTAAATAATTAATTAAAACATGACGTAAAATACACAGAGATCGTTTTGGCTACCTGTAAATTATTAAATAATTAATTAAAACATGACGTAAAATACACAGAGATCGTTTTGGCTATCTGTAAATTAAATAACTAATGAATTAATGACATAAAATACACAGAGATCGTTTTGGCTATTTGTAAATTATTAAATAATTAACTGAAACATGACATAAAATACACAAATTCCGTTTTGGCAAGTTTTCATTAACAATGAAATTATGTTCATTAAAATAATTTAAAGTGTCTTTTACTTTTCCCTTTACATTTTAATTAAAATAATTTACTTTACTTTAAATAAGTGACAACTTCTACTCTGACAGTATAAGTTAAGAGCGAAATCCTTTTTTTACAAGTTGAAGAGTTTGACTTAAAAGCTTCGTATTCAACGAGCCATTCCAATTTATCGGTTTTCACCTCACTCTTCTAAAAACATTAGAATCTATAAAGTACTATTATTATGTGAACTAAGTTTAACTCACATCTGTTGGATGAGTACAATTATACTTAGGATGAATTTTTACGGAATAAATATACTTGACCAAATTTAAAACAAATTTTATTTAATTATATTCCTTCTGACGAAATTTGTAAATCGGTAAACTAATTTGTGGGATACCTACATTTGTGAATAGCAGACAAGTTAAATATGGTGGAATAAAACTTGACCGCAGAATTTCACTACTAATACGTTTATCAACTGAAACGCGTTTCAACCACGAAATGGCCATCTTCAGTAATACACAAGCTACAATAAACAAACTATAACTACACTAACAGTGTTTTACAAAGTTTTATAAAAAAAAAACGGCTCTAACGATTTTGATAAAATTTTGTTTATCTGTAGCCTTTAATGTACCCTACTATTTGCAAAAAACCGCATCTGTCTAAAAATTCTCGTTTACCTAATAATAATAACTGATTTTTTTTGGTTTATTGGCCAAAAAGGGGGTTGCTTTTCAAAAATTTTCAAAACCTTTTTTCGTATATCTATACAGGCCTAATTGACATGTTTGGTGCAAATTTGTTCGAAATCGATCGAATAGTTTTCTCTCTAGCTTTGTATACATACAAACATAAATTTTGTAAACAACACTTTTTTGGACTCAGGGGGTCCCAAAAAATATCAACATCGATTTTTTTGCGATCACTATACTTTCTCTACACTATAGTATAGTGAGAAAGTAAAAAGGGTATGGAATAAAACTACGTAACATTAGTAAGGCTTGAAAATGTATCTAAATAACTAATCTAATATTAATCTCAAACAATACTTTATTATTTTTACATTAATATAGAAGTTTGTGTAGGCCCTGATTCATTATTTACAATTATTTTACGATTTTTTTTAATATATAAAGTTTTCCAAACATCTATTGTTCTCTAGTTTTTGTTACATTTTTCAATAATACAGAGAAGCCAATAATTTTTTTTTTTTTTATTTTCATTAAGTACTAGTATTAGTAGTAGGAATACTGTCATTAATGAAACTTAAATGTAAAGGTGTGCTCGTTTAGAGACTTACAAATAAAATATTTTAATATTAAAGTTAATCTTTTTCTAAAATTCAAGTCTAAAAAATTGTGTTTATGCAGATGTTTAGTATAATTTTTTAAAGAAAATTTTAATAAATTCACCTGCAAGTAGTTACCTACTAGTTAATTTAATATTCATTTGTTTTATATTTACGTACTTATAAGTACGTAATATAAGTTTTGTAATATAAAGTACGAAGTAGACAGTTAGTATCAACACAGTAATAACTGTTAATAAAAGCATATACAATTGTATCACCATTTGATAAATTACAAACAATTTAAACACATTCGCAACAATTCCGTCTTGTAACAATCCGCAAAGTAATTTTTCACCGTGCGCTGCGTCCCGTCTACGTAATGTTTTCCATCAGACTTTAAACATCTGTTTGCTGGGCTGACTATTTGTTTTCCTGCCAAAACGCTTTTTTTCTGAGAATCTATTTTAAAACTCCAGTCACACTCATTTACCTTTTTATCTTTCGTGTAAAATAACTCTTTTAGTGCTTATACGACGATATAGATAGTTAAAATTAAAATTGAAACATACTAAAAGACGCATTTGCTTTTCATTTTAATTGTTGTTATTTCTCTATGTACACCTGTATTAGATAGATTTAGTGATTAGTTTATCATTTCGTCTCATACAAATTTGAAGTAAACTTTAAAAGGTAATACAGTACTTACATTTTTCGTTTTGCGATTATTAGCGAATTTCCATAGGAAAAATGAGCTATTGCAGTGGCCCTTATGGTAAGACCCAAGGTTGGGAGTAGCAAATGAGCACCGATCATGGTCCCCAGAACACGTTTTGGGGTGTCATTAAAAATCACATATATATATATATGTGTGTGTGTGTGTGTGTTCGCACTCTAGCGGCCGCATTTTAAGTCCGATTTGGTTCAAATTTGGTACACATGTTGGTTGTCTACGTTGCTCGGATGAGTTCACTAGCCAAAAAAATACAACAATCGGAAACAAAAATAATATTTTTGATATTATTCTTACGAGAATGAATTTGTTTTTGAATGCTTTGTGTATTGAAGATACTCGCAATATGCGGAATGGCGTGCGAACCATTTTGCAGCTATTCAGCTCCGTCGTAAATAGACCTATTTCCCAAATTGTTTGTTGAAACCCTAAAACATAGGCCTATAAACTTAATTTTGGAAATTTGCTCAACTCACGTCAGCGGTTCAGCTGCGTGGTCGAATTAATTTTGTTTTTATAAACGTTAAAATAAGTTTCTTTAAAGGATAAATAATTTAATAGTTAGTTTGTTGTTGTTTTTTAGTTATTAGATAGTTTAGAAGTTGAAATCACTCGTTATACGAATTTATTTTATAATAATTTTATTGAACAAAGAGGCAGATGGAAAAACCTATAGATAAAGTAATTCGTGTCAAGTTTACTTGGCACTGAAATTGATTCGTTAAGCTCTTCCAGTTTGTTTTACAAGTTGTAAAACATTAAACACATGTTACCAAAACTTTTGTATTTCATACGACAAGTAATATAAAATGCCAGTTCAACTTCTAGCAGGAAATTACGTTAAACCGAAAGTTCGAGTTTTTCGAATGAGTTTTATTTCAAGACAATTTTATGACAACATTCGTTTCGACCTTGCGTAAAGTAGGTAACACTTTCCATCCATTGCATTGGCTGCATTGAAAGTGTTGTAAACACGATTATATTTGCTGAAATTTACATGATAACCACAATCCTTATATACGTTAAACTCTTAGAGAACGTTAATTGAGAGAAAAACGTCGTTGTGGTCTCCTTAAAACATCTATAACGCTGGTTACACACTGGTTGGCAGTAGTCTATAGGTTTAAATGGAAGCTTGCACACATGATGGCTGGAACGCAATTGCCGTTGGCGTTTGCAGTGCAACTGCCACTGCGGTTGGCGATATTTTTGCCGCTACATGTGCGGCGGTGTTTTTGCGACATTACCGCTGCGGCAGAAAAAAAACGCCCAGTGACCAGCGTAACACGTTATTCGTAACATGGCACTTATAAAAATAGCCTGAACGCGGTGTGGCTAACTCAAAAGGACCACAAACGAAATTCGCGTCGTGGTATTTGACTACTACGTGATGGGGTTGTTTAAAAAAACCCATAACGAGTTCTAAACGTTAGCGGATGCAAACGCGATAGGCCTACGATGGACAAGTTGTAACTTATGAAAGTGAGCATTGCAAACTTCCGTCGAGTTTGTGTTAAATCTGGAATTTTAATTTTACAAGAAACAGAATATAACCTCATCTTCTGGATGTTAACTAATAATGAGGTGATTTGATTGATTGACTTCATTTCTTTTTGGGGGCGAGAGTTTAGGACTATTTAGTCCTCTCTTCCCCCTAACCCCAGGTGATGTTAAAAAAATTGAGTTTCTTTTCCATTACCGTTCCTTTATCTTAATCAAAATCCTTTATCTTATACAAATTAATTATTATTAAAACTAATAAAATTTATAACAAAATTATCAAGACTGTTGCAGAGTCATTTAGTTTTTTTTTACAAAAACTACTAGTAGGCCTAAGCCTCTGTAAAAAATCACAGGCAGATTAACTGCACGTCAGAAATACATAATTAAAAAAAGCGTTAGCAACACTGCCGCATTACTATAGACGATTTTCTATCCGGGAATAATAAGTATTAAATACTGGGAGTTTCGTGTGAATTTTGTTATTCGTTCCGGGAATTGTGCCAAAAACTCCTTTACGCAGGATTATAGTAAATTAAATTTCCTTTTGATAGATTAGCTCACAAATTGTACACGGGCCTGTGAGTGGTAGAAATTGCGCAATTTATCTTACATGAATAATGGACAAATCATATTTTGAGAGTGACCTATGAATGTTGTCCCTTGTTCCGGGAACTGTACCTAAAATGCCTTTGCGCAGGATTATAGTAAATTAAATTGCTTTTTGAATGATTAACTCCCAAATTGTACACGGGCCTGTGAGTGGTAGAAATTGCGCAATTTATCTTACATGATAATGGGAGGCTCCGCCCAAAGTCCTTAAAGCTAGACGATTTCACCGATTCACTGACATTAATTATTAGGCATTTCCCATAATCGTACCCCCTCGACCTCAAACTTGAATTAAAGCTCTCGACGAGAAACTTTTGGGAAAATTACCAGAATTTAACATTTGTTAATTTTGGAAGCACCTTTTGGGCGGGAAAGATTTTTTCGATTTTTTCAATTTCTTCATTTTCTCACTTTGAGCGCATTTAGTAAGAAAACGGTAAGAGATAGCAAAAAATGTTAAGTACAAAAGTTGTAGAAAATTAAATTTCAAAGAAGAGATTTTCCGTCAGATTCAAGATCCAATCATCCCTTTAGCCGCTATTAACCCGAGAAGGAGCTCCGGAAAACAATCCTTCAAATTTCCCATGTTAATCCATCGTTAAAGATTAACGAGATTCTTTAGCGAATTTTCCAACTGCGAGCGAAGCGAAGCAGCCATCTGAGACTGAAAGCCGAGGCGGGGTTGGGACGCGAAGCGTCCAGGGGCAGAGCCCCTAGTGATTTTATAAAACTGTAGGCCTATTTTTAAAAATTTTAGATTTATATATATATATCAAAATAAAGATAAAAATATTACCTTTTAATTTCTTTTCTATATATATAAAAGCCAAATCTACTGACTCACTGATCACGATTTCTCAAAAACTACTGAACGGATTGAAACGAAATTTGGTATGTAGCTTCCTCAAGGACCATAAACTACTGAACGGATTGGAATGAAATTTGGTATGTAGCTTCCTCTAGGGCCGCAGGAGCTGCATAAGAAAGGGTTTGAAAAAATTCGAAATCTTAAGGGGATTTGGGAGTGTCAAAGTTGATAAAAATCCCCATAAGAAATATATAGTGTAATGTATTTATTGATATATTTTTTTTGTTAGTATACATTTAACTTTGATTTGTCTATCCATGCAAAGCCGGATCGGGCCAGCTAGTCATTTCATATTGATATATAAATTATTTATAAGTTATTAGTATTATAATGAAGAGATTATTAATGGCGTATATTTACATGTTATTCGAACTTTTTGTCGAAGTTAAACGAATATTCGTCTTCATAAAATGTGTATAACTCATATTTACAAAATTCTGTTTCAGAAGATAAAATAATATATTATTGATGATTGTAGTTGTTTTCATAATTAATTGATAACATAACTCCAAAGTACAATCTACGCTAAGTGTTGTTTAAGTATTATAGATGATGGGTGAAATCAGCTGTTATATTATATGTTACTCACGAACGTATGTTTGCCGTTACATTTAATGTTCTTCTAAGGAAATTTGCTTTTTTATCAATATAGCATATTTTACAGTGACACATTCAACCTTTGCTGACTTACAAATGTTAACACAGATGCTGAGCGAAGTGTTAAAAGAGTTGAGGGTACGTCCTGAATGTTAATAAAGTTACTCTCTGAAATTGTAAATTCACTACGAGCATAAAGTCACGATCACAATTCTCTGGTTGACAAGTAACCACAACTCCGTCGTATAGTGGTTGCATCAGCTAACATTCTGAACGCGGCTTTTCTTACTAACCACAATGCATAGTGGTCAAACAAATACCACGAGAGCCAAGACGCAAATTTCGTATTTTGCGTTTGCCGTAAAGCAGTTGGATAAGAGCTATAACACGAATAACGAGATATGGATGTCTTAAAGAGACCACAGCACGTTGTTTTCTTTCAATGAGCGTTTTCATTCTTTGAGCTTAACACCATAAATCATGAATAATAAAATAGATCTTGCATGCATACGGGGGCTGTGTGCCGAAAAAAAGGTTGTCGGGAAAATAGTGCATTATCGCGTCGCGAGGTAGCGCTAGGGAGAAATCATTGGCATTGGTGCTTCACACCGCTTCCGTCGTTTCCCCAATAGATAGCGCCTCTATCGTCAAATTTCCGGTGGATTGAAACATTGCATTGGATCGGAGTTCTATTAGGTTATCTAAATACATTGGTAACACACACATTAGGAACCCAAAATTAAAACAAAAGATATTTATGATTATTTTTTTAAACATTTTCGAAAATTAATTTTCACCGCAAATTGTAATACATGTTTATTTATTTGAAGCTACTTAATATACCTTCATCGGTTATCTAAATAAAATTTATGCGTACCACTATTCTTTAGACTCCCTAAAATATGTTGATCAACCCCTACAGTAAATTGCCTATTAAAAGCCTATAGAAACCCATGACTGTTAACAGCTACTTTAAACAGATATTAATTCCCTGTACTTTAAATAATAGCTAAACAAATTTTAATTTTTATTTGTATTGGAATGAGGTATGGGCTGTTCAAAATGTACGTAAACTATTACAGAATGCTACATTACGGTAACTATGTATGGTCATTGTACTTGGATAACCTAATAGAACTCCGATCCAATGCAATATTTCGTTCCACTGGAAATTCGACGATAGTGGCGCTATCTATTGGGGAAACGACGGAAGCTTTGTGAAACACCAATGCTACCAATGATTTCTCCCTAGCGCTACCTCGCGGCGCGATCATGCACTATTTTCCCGACAACCTTTTTTTCGGCACGCAGCCTCCGTAAGCAGGCATGATCTATTTTATTGTTCATGATCTATGGTATGGTGTAGTGAATATCAGATACATATCAGGCTAAACGAACGCAACGTTACACAATAAATGCACATATAAAGAAAGGTAATAGTTATAGTTTTAAAATAACGCTTTATCGCTCTACCCCTTTACTTGAATTACTGGAGAAACACAACAATAACCTTTGTCAAACACTCTAAACTTTGATTAAAATACCTCAAACTTACAGCAAAGTTGGTATTGATCCAACACTTCAATCATTTCCTTTAATTTATGGCTTTGCGGGAATAGATTAATATCCAATCTATAACTAAAGTTTGTAATTTAAAGTCTTTGATTTTCGTTTATGTGTATTACGAAATCAGTAAAAAACATCTTGACGTATATTTCAAACAAAATAAGTTTATTCTTGTTTAGTAGAACGGTAGTTAATTTTTATATGTTTTTCTTATTTCATTTTTTAAATGTTCACGGTTACCGAATAGTGTAGCGCATGCGTAAGGTTATATTCCGTAAAATATTGCAGCTCTTTTCACCCATCAGCTTCAATACATCAACTACTATAATGGGTGACAATTAATTAAGTCTTCGGCTGTTTAATATTTCGTATATAAGGCAAATTTTAAGGTAAATGTGATTGAGGTACCTACTCTATGTAAAAATACTATTTTATAAAGATTTCAAAAAATTTATCCGCCATCTTGGATCTGCCATTTTGAATGTAACTTTGTTTTTTTTTAAATAAGAAGGTGGTCATGTGATATATCATTTCGATGTAGAATTTCAAGAAAAAACCAACGGTGAAATTAGCACATCCATATCTTTAACCGTTTAAAAATGGCGGCCAACAAACAACGAAATCGTGTTTTCCGAATTAGCCCCATTTTGGTGTACTATTTTTGTTTTAATATTAATTATTATTCTTTTTAGACTTAGAATTAAATAAGCTTTCAAATGATGTGCCACACAACGATATTTGTTAGTATTTAAAAAAATTTTAGTTACAGCCATTTTCATTTTTTTATAATTGATTTCGAGTGGTTTAACCAAATATCGTTGTGTGGCATATCATTTGAAAGCTTATTTAATTCTGAATCCAAAAAGAACAATAATTAATATTAAAACAAAAATAGTACAGCAAAATGGTGCAAAATCAGAAAAACGATTTTGTTGTTTTTTGCCGCCATTTTTAAATGGTTAAAGATATGGATGTGCAAATTTCACCGTTGGTTCTTTCTTGAAATTGTACATCGAAATGATGTATCACATGACCACCTTCCTATTTTAAAAAATAAAGTTACATTCAAAATGGCGAATCCAAGATGGCCGATAAATTTTTTGAAATCTTAATCAAATAGTTTTTTTACAAAGAGTAGGTACCTCAATCACATCTACCTTAAAATTTTCCATATATACGAAATATTAAACCGTTCGAAGACTTAATTGTCACCCTGTATATACATTTTAAGGTTATATTTACAATATTTAGTTTTTTTTTTGTTACCGAATAGGATATAATATATAGCAAACACAATTTTCTATTTCTTATAACAGCTGATTGCTTATAACACGTCAACAACTATGTGACTCTTTTAAGGTTATGTTTATAACTTTGACTTAAAATTTCGTCTTGTTAGGCTATTATCTGAATAATATTGTACATTGATTACAAGAATTATATACAACTAAACGTTTATAAAAATTTCAGAGGCGCCGGAAACGGTAATACTTTTCCTAATAAGTATTTTAGAATGCGTATTAGCGTAATTTCTTTTGCCAATCCAATCTATGCTTAGTAGTCCAATTTGTAAAGCAAAATTAATTACGGTATTTCACAATGAATTGTACCTGCAATCAAGATTTGAAAATGTGAACAGATAAGCATTTAATTAAATGAAGTAAGTAGCAATTTCGAGTGCCTACTCTGTCTTTGAGGCTTTTCTTTTTACTAAGGCTAAGATATCTTTTTACTTAGGAAAAACTATACAGGGTGTTTACAAACTCCCTGGAAATATTTTGTGTATTTGTTCCTTAGGTCAAGACAATCAAAAACCGTCATATAAATATTGGTCTGACATGAATAGTTTTATGTCTGTCCATCTGTTTGTGTTTTTTACAAATTATTTTATAACTTGAGTTCTATTTTAGATAGAAACTTCTAATTTGGCACGAACGTGTACTGTAGTAGCTCAAACAAGTGTAGGCCTATACAATTTAGTTACGATATCTTAAACAGTTTCAAGATGGCGGCAATTTAAAATCTTTGATGTTAAATTTCACGAAAACCGTAATTTTTATTAAAAAAAATTTACCAGTAATAAAAAATGTTGAATTTTAAGACAAACAAAATCATACTTTATTTGCTACAATCGGATAGTAAATTACTGAGTAATGAGACATTTACTGAAATAAATATCATACAAAATTTGCACTAAACAACAATTTGCCGTGTACAGTTGTTACATAATTAGGTAAATGTCTCATTACTCAGTTATTTATTATCCGATTGTAGCAAAAAAGGTATGATTTTGTTCGTCTTAAAATTATAAATTTTTTATTACTGGTTAAATTTTTTTATAAAAATTACGGTTTTCGTGAAATTTAACATCAAAGGTTTTAAATGACCGCCACCTTGAAACTGTGTAAATATCGTAAAGAAATTGTATACACTCATTTGACCTACCAAGGTACACGTTCGTGCCAAATTTGAAGTTTCTATCTAAAATAATACTCAAGTTATAAAATAATTTGTAAAAAACACAAACAGACGGACAGATAGAAAACTAGGCATTTCAGACCCATATTTATATGGCGTTTTTTAGTTGGCTTGACCTAAGGAACAAATACAAAACATATTTCCAGGGAGTTTGTAAACACCCTGTATATTTACTTAGCTTGCGAAATTTGTCCTTGCTATGTATGTATATTTATTTATTTTGTATACGCCCTTATATATATATGAGTCTTATTGAGCGAAGAAACAAATTCTTAAATATTCATAAGCCCTATAGTGTAACATTTAAAATGAAATACGTTAAAGAAACGATTCCAAGTGATTCAGTTCCAACCGACCAATTCTCCGATGTTAGCAAATCAAAAGATCCAAGTAAAAGATTAACAATATCGCAAAGTAATTTTGTTTACGATTTTTTCTTCTTATGTTTATTCTCATCATCATCAACTAAATAGTATACCTAAAACTAATTACCAAGAATGGAAAAAACAGACTACTAAAACCCAGTTTAATTTCTTAACTAAGTAACAAAAACTTACAACTAATTTTAATGCATAAACTCTGTTGTGAAAATAAAATGCACAACAGTATAAGCTCTATACAGTAGTTACAAAAATACTAACGCTTAACAATAATTACTTAATGCCCATTAATTTAATCTTTCATACCATGTCCCTAAACAGCCATAAACCCCTAAGATAAAGTGAGAGTGTAGGTATGGCTATGGCAACACTTAATTACTTTATTTGTGTAAATTCGTTAATATATTAATAAGTGATGTGTTATTTTTGCTAGAGACCACGTAGTAGTTTATTCGTGTGGGAAATTTAAATACACTTTCTTTCGTTATTTCGTTTTTATATGATTTTTATTTTCATGAGATCCTTTAAAAGACCACTATATGTAACACATTTCGAGCGTAATTCGTACTTGCGTTCACTGTAGCTCCACAACCTCCCCCCGCCTCCCATGGGGGTTATTATGGCGTGGTAGCCCTCCATTCCCCATATATATTTAATACGAAGTGGCTACTCTCGCTCGGCTCTAAATTAGGCTCTAAACATATATCGTGTACATCTAAACATATATAGTCTGTATCATATATCTAAACATATATAAGAACACATAAAGGTCTAATTTATTCGAAAGTTCTACTACATACATTTTTATTCTGCAATATGTTAACTACAATAACCCTCATTCTAAATCGTATGCTTTACACAATGGGCTAAACTGAGTACAAATGTCTACTCCCCAAATATGAATTCTTTTAAAAATATTTATTATATAATATAGCTCCCAATCTCCCAAACACAGAAACTGATTCTAACCCAGAATTTGTATAAAACAATTGCCCCTTTAATAACCACAAACTGTGCCCTCACTTTTACTCTGCCCTGGTGGCACGGACAGCACAACTCCCTTGCCCTGACGTCCACCTAGGCTAGCACACCTCACGGGAAAAACCTCTCCTGTTCTTTCCTTGTTGCCCACGCCAGCGTCTACATCAAGGAGGCTCCGGTCTCCCAAGAGTTCTCTTCTCACCCAAGAACCTTTCCCAAAAATCCCTTCTTTCCCTACCTAGTCTTGCTTTGATTTCAGCCTACTTAAAACGTCAGCTCTACTATTTACATTATGTCTAACTACTTAACTAGCTACGCTTTCTTACGATGATATTACCTAATTGTACGTGTTAATGCAATTGTACTATTGTTAAACATTTATTAGCATTGTTTTTATTTTGTAACACCATTTATGCAGAATAATTCAGTTTAAACTGCAGGGGTTGGGTTCGGAGATATTTTTAACACGTTCACTGTTACTCAAATTTCGTATTTCCTATGCTAGGAGCTTAACTTTTTTTTTATTTATAGCCTAAACGAGTAGAAATTACTTTATTTTTTACTTTTGAACCTTTCTACGTAATAATCACTAATATTTTAAAGCGGATGCACATGACACAGAGACTTAAAATTGGTGTGCAAAGCACGCAATCCTCTGTGTATTGAAAATTCTCCAAATACGGGAGTTGGCGTGCGAAGCACGCATTGCACTGTGTATTGAAAATATTCCCAATACCTGAGTTGGCGTGCGAAGCACGCAATGCATTGTGTATTGAAAATACGGGTGTTGGCATGCGAAGCACGCATTGCACTGTGTATTGAAAATTCTCCCAATACGAGAGTTGGCGTGCGAAGCAAGCAATGCATGTGTATTGAAAATACGCTTAAGACGTGGGTTGGCGTGCAATGCATTGTGTATTGAAAATTCTCCCAATACGGGGGTTGGCGTGCGAAGCATGCAATGCACTGTGTATTGAAAATACTCCCAACACGGGGATTGGCGTGCGAAGCACCCAATTCATTGTGTATTGCAATACAAAACGGTATGATTTCGTACCGCCCGCATGAGGTGTGGAGTGAGCCTGGTACGATTTCATATCGGCCGAAGTGAACGTGTTAATATCTACGTTTGGACAAGACCTTAAATTAAAAATTAAAATTTCAAGTGTAATTGACAAAGTATGTTAGGATTACGAAACTAGTATAATCTACGAAACATAAGTGTATTAACCAATGTGCGTCAATCAATGCCTTGATGTTCGTAAGATTTTCGCGCAACTCTTAATGTCTTTCCTTATTTGCTAAACAATTCTGTCATAAGTTCAACATACAAAAATAATTTACTACGTTCGAGTAGTTTTAGAACGACATTTATGTTAAAATTCTACGGTCGAAATATAATATAATAATTTAATAATACGATAATTGTACAGTAGAAATAATATTATAACGTACAAAGTGCCAAATTTTCTAAAACTATCACGGTAAATTTCAATTCAATAATAATATTAAAACCAAACAGACAGTTGTATAAAATTACAATTTGATAAATTAAAAACATTCGCAACAATTCCGTCTTGTACCAATCCACAAAGTAATTCACCGTGCGCTGCGTCCCGTCTACGTAATGTTTCTATCAGGCTATACACATCTGTTTGCTGGGCTGACTATTTGTTTTCCTGCCAAAATACTTCTCTCTTTTCTGAGGATCTATTTTAAAATCCAGTTTCACTCATTTAGTTTTTTATACTTGTATTTATTTGAATAACTCTTTGTATTTATTTTTCACACGATTAATAGATATTTTAAAAATAAAAAAGTCCTATATATATTTTCCATATACCGTATGTTTCGTAATAAATAAGGTTTTGTGGTTGAGAAAATAATTGGTTATTTAAATCGTTCACTCTCTACAAACGACATGCACTTTTTTTTAGGCAATTGTTCAAAAAGCGCGAGCTATAATAGGTAAAACATAATTCTAACATTCATAATTTAAATTTTTCTGTGTAAATTATCTGTAATCGTTTGTATTCTTACGAGACTGGATCACTTCAAATAAATAAGAAACTCCAACAAATATCTATACATACATAAAAGCGAAATACCACTCACTCACTCATCACGATTTCTCAAAAATTACCGAAGGGATTGGAATGAAATTTGGTATGTAGCTTCCTCTAGGGCCATAGGTGCTTACTAAGAAAGAGTTTGAAAAAATTCGAAATTTTAGGGGGGTTTGGGGATCAAAGTTATTAAATCACGGTTTCTTCAAAACTAACGAACGGATTGGAAGGAAATTTGGTATGTAGCTTCCTCTAGAGCCATAGGTGCTCACTAAGAAAGGGTATGAAAAATTTCGAAATTTTAGGAGGGGTTTTTGTGATCGAAGTTACTAAAATCATAATTTCAGATCTTTTATTATTATGACAATAGTGCTTTTATTATTTAAGATCTATATGTATAAAAGCCAAATACCACTCACTGACTGAACACTTAAAAAGAATACAATTACGTTAAAAAGACTGAAAATACCAACCACCACGGGCAACGAAGTAAGGGTCAGCTAGTATATATATGTATATATTTCACTTGTAATTTGATTAAATGACCCTTGCTGACAAAGCGTGTGAGCAGGTAAATAATCTATTACCTAGTTCTTTGTTTTCATTAAGTAAAGATGACCAGTCCTTTGAAGTTTCTAAAAGCCTTGAACATTCTTACCAGAGTTG
Organism: Philaenus spumarius; assembly: GCA_018207615.1. Taxonomy (NCBI): domain Eukaryota; kingdom Metazoa; phylum Arthropoda; class Insecta; order Hemiptera; family Aphrophoridae; genus Philaenus; species Philaenus spumarius. Next base: position 69,202 of record JAGFPH010002085.1, on the reverse strand, counting down.
GAACTTTGAGTTCTAGTTTCTTCTTTACACAACTCGTAAAGCCAATAAGTTGCACATAAGTTACGCACACTTTATTAAAAAAGAGTATTATATTCTCCTCAGATTAAAAATTGAATGCTGTTAAAGAGTTTTAGGCTTTCGCTCTATTAAGTTTGTTTGTAATTACTGTAGCTGACCTATTTTGTCTATATTAAATGCCTGGAGTGATTGCAGAAATTAGTAAATAGTTTTTTGAGTTAATTTTTTTTGGCAACTTCGAAACATTTCGATTTATGATATTTTATCAATACGTATTTTAAAAAGTTGTACTAAATTTATTAATTAACCAGAATATTATATTAATAAAACCCGAATGAAATGAACCCTTAAAATATGGTGTAGAGTTATTAAAGATACTGAAATAATATCAGAAAATATAAATGAAATGAATATAATGCGCCCTAGTATGCCTAAGTACTGAAAGTAAAACAACTAATGACACTTAACACAAAAAATTCGAAAGAATGTATTTCAAATTATAACACTTTTAACGATTTCTTAGAGTACAAAATAGTATTTTGTAAAAATGTATAACACGAGAACTTAATAGTTTCAAATTTGATTAGTTCAGGAGAAAATCTAATAGCTTTTAAGCAGAAAAATAATAATTACATTTGTTTACAAATAATGTAATAATTTACCCATTAAATATTTTCAAATACTGTACATAATTTAATTTGAATTGCATGTTTGTGGTACCAAGTCACTATTATAATTAATAATAATATTACCTTGATAAGTTCTGTCACGTGACTTCTTTTCTTATCATTTAAGATGACATGTTTTGGAACCGAAATTCCATCATCAGGTCTTAAACACTCCGAAGAGATCAAACATTAAAATAAATAGGACATACACATACACACAACACTAACACATAAACACAAAAAGAGCATTGCAACGACTACGTTAGGTCGTGCACCTAGTGAAATGACTTGCGCGATTTTGTTGTATTTATTTTAATGTGCGACGATCTCTTCGGAGTTTTAATGTGCGACCTGAAGATGGAGTTTCGGCTTAGAAACATGTCGTCTTAAATGATACAATAAAAAGTCACCTAACGGACCTTATTAAGGTAATAGTATTATTAAACATAATTTAAACGGTGTTTTATGTGTATTAGGTAGTTTTAAATATACAGAGTATTTTTTTTGAAAATGTCCTGCTCTTTTATTTCAAAGACGGAAAGAGTATTGACCTTGACGTTTGACCTTTGAAAACTATTTATTAAATAAAAAAACCTCTCCTACTACCACCTCTCAAATATTTGTAATGATCACGAATGGCTTGTGATTTATCTAATAAAAACCTTTCAAAAACCATGAATATCGGTTTAATGAAAATAAACATTTTTGCTTTTTGTGAAGTAAATAGGTTTTCTAATGTTCCCCTTGACGGTAAAAAACTGTCACGACATTAGATTTTCTATATCTCTTCCGACTTTTGAATAATAGAGCTGATAAGCATTTAAAAAATCATTCTGTTTGTAAATCGGGAATTTTGTAATGAAAATGTATGTTTTTAATTTGAAAATAATTGAAGCTAGTTTTTACAACATAAAGTCAAAGATTAGGATTGTTTGTAATGGGAAATAATCCTTCTCGATGAAAGGAAACGAAAGTGTCTTGAGATATGAAATAGTGTAAAAAGTTAATAAAATCAAAATCTGTATGAATTTATCTAAAAAGTCAGACTTGTGTTAGATATACGAATACAGGTGTTCAAAAAAAAGGTTTAAGAATTCAGGATATGTTTGTTAAATTTGTTTTCACCTGAGATTCTTAATGGTGAAAGATTTATAAGGACAAACTACGTGCAAAGTTTCATCTCTGTATTTTAAGTGGTTTTTAAATAATAATTTATTAAAGTAACCCATTCATACAGATAAACGGACAATTGATCATTTTAGGACATACCTTCGTAAGAACATTTTTATACATTTTTACTTGTACCATCATATTTATTCTAAACTACTTAAACATTTAAAGGGAAAACTTCAATAGGCGCACCAAGTCCAGAATATTTTGCAGGCGGTGAATTTAATTTTACCGACACGCATTTTTCCGTCACGCTCTATTACATATAGTACACATGTGTATATAGCAGAGTATATAGTTTACTTGTTAATACCTCTGAAATGGACATTGTGTTTCCTCATTTCGTAAGTTGTTTTAAAATAGTTTACTTGGTAATACCTCTGAAAGGACATTGTGTTTCCTCATTTTGTAACTTGTATTAAAATAGTTTACTTATCAATTCCTCTGAAATAATGGACTTTGTGCTACCTCATTTTATAAGTTGTTTTAAAATAGTTTACTTGGTAATACCTCTGAAGTGGACATTGAGCTTCCCCATTTTGTAAGTTGTGCTATTTTTACCTTGTCACATTTCACATTGAAATCGAAAAAATGTAAGTAATATAAACAAAATTGTCCATATTATTTTAATTTTTAAAACAAACAAAATTGTGCCAATTTTTTTATAAATTTTTTCAACTAAATAATTTAAGCTATTTGTCTATTTGTTTTCAATAGCAGGGAACATAAGCTTTAAAATTATGTTTGAATCGTCAATGTTGATGAAGAATTAAGGGCGATATCGCATTGCTACAAAATACACTTTTGAAAACAAAATACACCATTGAAAAATAATATATAAGAAAGAATGTAACAGCTGTCATGTTTGTTAAACAGATTCTTAATAGATGGCGCCTTTCTTTTGGAAACACTTGAAGTATAAGTAATATACAAGTTTTTTACTCAATTTTTGTAATGAAAACATGAATTTTAAGCAGTTTGTCTATTTTTCGTCAATAGCAGGGAACATTCGCTTTAAAATGATGCTTGAATAATTAACTTTGATGAAGAATTAAGGGAGATATTTCTTAGCAACAAAAATACCTTGTGGAAATAATATATACAGTATAAGAATGGTTGAAAAGCATCATAACAAAAAATATAAACAAAAACGTACACATTAAATGTTTATATACCTGTATTGTAACAGCCATGTCTTTTTATTCGAAGTGTTTTTAATAACACGAAACAAAGTTCTGCAAAATATTAATAATCCTACCTTAAAACTATTTATTGCAGTTCTTGATGGAACGTAATTAATGCTTGGAATGCAATAAATTGAAGGAAACGAGTAAAGGTTTGGTCAATATTAACAAAGCAATGTTAATATGAATTTAATTAAACTTTTAAGGGGGGCGCAATTTAAATAGATTAATTTTGAATGAAATAAATTGTATTTATGTAACTACGTAGACGGGAGCATTAAATAATATTATTTCAACTCTGGTTGTATGTTACGTGTATCCGGGATAGGAGTGTGGCTGAGAGGTTAAAGGCTCTCGTCGAGTCTGCTACAGTTGAAACACAATTGCAGACTAGTTAATGCTGTTCATTTTATTGCATTGTACGCTGCTCTCCAGTAAGAAAGAAGATGCAAAAAAGTACACTTAATAGAGCAGGCATTTGTGTAATGAAGACGTTTACAGTTAAACAAATCTAAAAAAAAATGATTACTAAACTTAAAATTTATATTCTTGTGCAGCATTCGAATAAAAAAAGAAATCAGTCGTGGGACTGCCGACATAAGTGAAAACTGTCATAAATATAGACAATTTTGTTTCATTAAAAAATTAAAATAATATACGCAATTAATTGTGTTTAAATTATTTTAATTTTTTCGATTTCAATGTGAAATGCGACAAGATAAAAATCACACAACTTAAAAAATGGGGAAGCTCAATGCCCATTTTAGAGGTATTACCAAGTAAACTATTTTAAAACAACTTATAAAATGAGGAAGCAAAAGGTCCATTTCAGAGGTACCAAGTAAACTATTTTAACACAACTTACAAAAATGAGCAAGCACAATGTCCATTTCAGAGGTATTAACCAAGTAAACTATTTCAA
>JAGFPH010002085.1:44253-59062 GCA_018207615.1 Philaenus spumarius | reverse complement strand
TAAGTGACCATCACGAAATTTTACCTGCGCTTCGAAGGTCAACTCTTCTGTGAAATTAATGACCAGCAAAATAAGCGACTATCGCGGAATTTTACCTGCGCTTCGAAGGTCAACTCTTGTGTGAAATAATGACCAGCGAAATAAGCGACTATCGCGGAATTTTACCTGCGCTTCGAAGGTCAACTCTTCTGTGAAATTAATGACCAGCGAAATAAGCGACCATCGCGGAATTTTACCTGCGCTTCGAAGGTCAACTCTTCTGTGAAATTAATGACCAGTGAAATAAGCGACCATTACGAAATTTTACCTGCGCTTCGAAGGTCAACTCTTCTGTGAAATTAATGATCAGTGAAATAAGCGACCATTACGGAATTTTATCTGCACTTCGAAGGTCAACTCTTCTGTGAAATTAATGACCAGCGAAATAAGCGACCATTACGAAATTTTACCTGCGCTTCGAAGGTCAACTCTTCTGTGAAATTAATGATCAGTGAAATAAGCGACCATTACGGAATTTTATCTGCACTTCGAAGGTCAACTCTTCTGCGAAATTAGTGACCACCGAAATAAGAGACCATCGCGGAATTTTACCTGCACCTGGGTTTTAATTATACTTCTTCTAACGCCGATTTCCATCACACTTTATCCAAGGTAAAGTTAGGTTAGGCGACCCTTCCACATTTTGTCGCTTGAAGTTAAAAGAGTAACCGTCATAGAGCGCGCACTGTTTACCTTTGTTAGGTGTAGTAAGTTTCGTAATAGCAAAACAATAAAAACTGATATCACAAACCAACAAAACACTAACACGACTAAATCTCACGATCTCTGGTTACGAAGGATAGAACTATTATGGTGAGAGTGATACAATGACAGAGTAAGGGGGGAGACTAGGTACAACCGTGGTGTAAATAGATATCTATTTAAATATATATTTACACCATGGTTATAACCTGCGTTGGAAATAACCTGCTTGAATACCCTCAGGCGGTGGGTGGTAGAGGTAAGGGTAGTTTTCCGCATAATTCGCATATAGTCTGGTTTAATGACCTCGGTCGAAGGGGTGGGCGTTGGTAAGGGCAGTTTGGCCGCTTAGTTTGCGTATTCCGCTTTTTTCAGGTATTCATATTTTTCCATGACTAATGTTTTAAGATTGATAATTGTAGTGCCACAAACCAATGTATTATATTTGTGTATGGTACTTATTAGTCAGCTTAGTATAAGACTATTTTCTTAAAAACTATTCTTAATCGAGTTTCATTCATTATTCAATTAAACTACGTGTTATTTTACCCGTACATAAAACTTTTAGTAAAACACCTTGAACAACGTTGGCACTGAACCTTTTTTATCTCATTTATTTAAATTTATAGCATTACCGTTATTAACTTACATACCTTAATTTCGATTCAATGTTACTAATACTTTCAAATGTGTTTAAAACTATTAAAAATTCTCCTTACACATCATTCCAGTTTCAATCAAAGCAAACATAATCATTTTTAATATACATGTTTTAATTTATAATATACTTGTAATGTATTATTTTTTTAATTATGTAAATTGTTTCGATAAATAGATGTTTTCAAATCGGCCGTCATCAATGACCTCAGTCATTTTTTGTTCAATCATTTTGTGAACAATGTTTACTGAATTGTAAAATGTATTAAGGAATGAAGTGAACTTTTAAGACGCACTATTCATTATACATATTTGAAAAATGCTACATTTTTAATTCATGGGAAATAACCTGTTTTAAAAATGCAATTTTAGTTTTATTTTAGTACATTATAAATTAACCTAATTCCCTTTACAAAAATAATGTACACTTTGTACTCCATTATAAGAAGGCTGCAATTATTTCCCAAAGAGTTTTGCCTTAAACAGACTTGCAAACAAAAGAATACCGGGAAAACGCCGAATAATTTTTTTAAATTCTTTTTTGTTGTTATAATTTATAATACAACTTAAAATAGAACGTTCCTTTTGGAACGAATTTCCTTTACGCGGCTTGCGGTTGGAATTGACAAATATAAAATGTAAAGCGTAACGAAAACCCGTTATCGAATTGGTTGCTATTGTAATGAATGTAAATACATTCAAGAAACATTTATTTTGGTTCATCAATTTAAGTTAGCAGACGTTCGGTTCCGTCCGGTGTAGTTCGGATATTATCGTCAGGCACTGGTATTAACAATCAAAAGTGAGTTAAATTATTACAATTTTGTAATGTAGATTTAAAAAATGGAAATTATGTGTAATAAAAACTTAGAAAAGTAAGTTAATATAATTTTATATTTGCATACAAGTATTACTGTTTCCATACGATTAATGTCATTATAATAAAGATGTAGAATTAATTATAACCTCAAAGTTAAGATAGTATAGACACAGTTAAATATTCGTTGTAAATGATTCAATAACAATAAAATGTTGGTTCCTCAGTCTAGGCCTATCCTAAAATCAGGAAAAGGCGTGATGAACTTCGTTCCTGACGGGGGTACCACGATAGCACATCATTTTTCTTTTTTAATGATATTTAATCTATATATATATATAAGCGAAATACCACTCACTCACTCACTCACTCACTCACTGACTCACTCATCACGATTTCTCCAAAACTACCGAACGGATTGAAATGAAATTTGGTATGTAGCTTCCTCTAGGGCCATAGGTGCTCACTAAGAGATGGTTTGAAAAAATTCGAAATTTTATGGGGGTTTGGGGGAATCAAATTTATTAAAAAACGATTTCTTCAAAACTACCGAACGGATTGGAATGCAATTTGGTATGTAGCTTCCTCTAGGGCCATAGGTGCTTACTAAGAAAGGGTATGGAAAATTTCGAAATTTTAGGAGGGGTTTGGGGGGATCAAAGTTACTAAAATCATAATTTCAGATCTTTTATTATTATGACAAAAGTGCTTTTATTATTTAAGATCTATATATATATATATATATATATAAGCCAAATACCACTCACTGACTAAAACCTTAAAAAGAATACAATTAATTGCGTTAAAAAGACTGAAAATACCAACCACCACGGGCAACTTCGTACGGGTCAGTTGTATTATATAGGCCTAATCAAAAGTATAACCAATAAAAAGAGACCTTTGTAATGGAAATTACTTTAGGTCTACAGTGGGTGATCTATATTTCCCATATACTTACTGTCTTAAAACAACATATACTCATAATTTATGTTTTGAGCATCTTTCGAATGATATAATTGTAATCTTTCAATTACCGTTTATTATTAGTTTGTTGTTTATACACATATTTACTGTTTCCATACATTTAATGCTTTTACAATAAAGGTGTAGAATTAATTATAACATCAAAGCTAAGATTATAAACACAGATAAATGTCCATTTATTGTAAATACATTCAATAAACATAAAATGTTGTTTCATCAGTCTAGGAATAATCTAAAATCAGAAAAAGGCGTGATGAACTTCGTTCCTGACGGGAGTCCCACGAAAGCACACATTTTTAAATGATATTTTATTTTATGTAATCAAAAATATAAACAATAAAAAGAAACATTTTTAATGGAAGTTATTTTAAGTCCACAGTGGGTGATCTATATGTCTTCTTTTAGATTGGGACTTACAATTGTTTTCAAAGCGTATATTCTATTCTTTATGCCAAAATTGGAGCGGCGTTGTACAGCTGCTTTAATCAGTTCCGTCCAACTTGCTATTGTTGAAATTTCTGTACTGGTATTAAGTAAAGGAAATATATATATATATATATATATATATATATATTCGACCGACATATACACATTTTGCAAACTTATCCAATAAAATAGAAGCTTTTATTAAATTGCTTTCATGGCTGAATTCAATAACGTAAAATTACATTTTGTTGTCACTTTTCTAACAACATTTAAGACTAGTTCCAATATTTCTTGCGACGTTTCTTTTCATTGAATTAGATTAAGCGATATTTCATTCCGACACACATTTCTGAAATATATAGTGAACTTGAATTTGTAAAAGTCAGTAATCGTATTAATAAAAAAAAAAAAAAAAAAAAACTGTCACAGTGTGATTTGCGAAATTGTTTTAAGAATGGTAAACATATGTTTTGAACTTTTATTCGTGATTCTATGTTAAATTTAGATTATATACAGCAAATCTATACATACAACTCAGCCACATACACCAGCAAATCAAAAAAGACTTCCTGTGCAGAAACTTTGTATTTGATTACATAATCAGATGAGAAATGTATTCAGCTTTCCAAAGACATAAATGTAACATAACATAAATGCGTGCTAAAAACAACAAGCAAAACAATAAGATTCTGTTTTCACAGACTGTAAAGATATTTTGTATAAGTAACTTGACTGGGGGGATATTGATTAGCTCATATTCAAAACAGAAGGGGAAAATATATTTCATATTTTGAAGTAAAAAAACATTATTAACTTAATGTAAATAAATAAATAAAACTCGGAATTGAATTAAAACAAGATGAAAAGATGGATCACTTTTTCGAGACTATGTGTTTTTTTTTAAACACTCAAAAATGTGACGTTTTTTTTAACCCACGTCAAGTCGCCAGATTCCAATACTTCGGCATTTGAATGCTAGCCGAAATAATGTTGTCCCAAAACCGTGACCCCGACGCTCTACTACTCTTTAACTGTCAAAATCGGTTTTCCGCATCCAAAAGTACATAAAACGATATCCCACACTGTATTTTTAAATTTCGACCCCAAAAACGTGACCCCGACGCGCTGCGACTCACGCTAAAAAGTTTAAAAGCTTTTCAACTCTCCGCAATAAAATTATGAAGATTTTGGCACCACCAGAAGTTTTCTACGACATCTGTGAGTGTATATCGTGTCCACAGACAGAAAGGCACAAGAATTTTCGCAAGATTTCAATACTTCGGCAGTGTAATGCGAGCCGAAGTAATTATTTTAAAAAAGTGTTGTAATACAATTAAAATTAACTAGCTGTTACCCATTCTTCGCTGCGGCAACGACTTATGAACATTAATAACTTAACTAAGGGTTTCTACAAGCATAACTATATCGTGTATTATAAAATACACTTTGAGCTTGACGGGTGAGAAGGAATTTATATTTAAAAAAATAAAAATAACACTATTCTCACTCATAAACGTTTAATTACCAAACGCGTTTCAACGACAAAGTCGTCATCCTCAATGATATATGAGCTACAACTGACAGATTATAACTAATTATTCTTAAGTCTATGGTACATATTTATACCTCTCTACAAGAGTGGGCGTGTCTTAGTTTCTAAACTTGTAGAGGGGTATAAATATGTACCACAGACTTAAGAATAATTAGTTATAATCTGTCAGTTGTAGCTCATATATCACTGAGGATGACGACTTTGTCGTTGAAACGCGTTTGGTAATTAAACCTATATGAGTGAGAACAGTGTTATTTTTTTTAATACTGCTTCATGTAGTTAATTATATAAGAATATTATCTCACACATAAAAGTAAGCAGCCTACACTCATGTTCTGTTATGTGCATACGTCACACTTTTAACCGTATTAGTGATTTACATTTTAAAATTTTGTAATTTTTTCATCGTATTTTTAATAAAATTTTTGCCACTAAACAAAATCACAAAGTTTAAAAACGAACCCACTTATAAAGGTTCAGTAATTCCTTCATAAAGTTTACATTTGTTTATTACTGTACAGGATCAGTTGAATAATTATTAAAAGCTTGTAGTCAGATTTCACTATTAATTAATCAGGTGTTATTTGTAAATACAAAATAACTATAGAACTCACCACAACGGTTCGAAAGCATTCACGTTCCGTATTATTTAAACACAATTAAAACTAGTGAAAAGATGGAAAACTTTTTCGAGACTTCTGCTCGTCCGGACAGAGCACACGAATTGAAAGAAAATTAAAGTTAAAAATTATTTTTTATTTGTTAAATTTAGTTAAAAAATAAGCGGGTGAACTATTGTTTTCGAATTTGCTTTCAACGCTTTTTCCCCAGAAGGTCTCAAGTAGTCAATTTTATATGCCAATAGTTCGCTAAGACAATAGCAGAGAAAGTGTCTGATATAGTTTTCGCTCAAAAGTTTCTCACAATGTATCGAAAACTTGAAATGATAATTTTGTGTCCTGGAATTGAATGACTTCATTAACATCTTCAAGCATAACATTTTGTTCGTAATTAATAACTGGGTTGATGAAAACGAGTTCACCAAAGTCGACAGTTCTTTCATAACTTAAATAAAATAAAAATACATTATTATGCATTAAATACAATACTTATTTATTTATTTGTCTTTTATTTGGTAAAAAATTTTGGAAAAAAAAACTTACCCCGAGGCGTTAAGACTTTAATCTCTTAAAATCAGTAATCCCGTGCCAAAAAAAAACATATAAAACGTTACCCCCACAAAGAATTTTCAAAATTTTGACCCAATGTTTTCAAAATTTTTACCCAAAACATGCTACGAATCACGCTGGAAAGCTCAAAAGCTTTTCAACTCTCCGCAATAAAATTACTAAGATTTGGTACCACCAGTTTTCTACGACGGCTTATATCGTGATTACAGGAAAACAGACACACAAAATTATCGAATGATTTCAATACTTCGGCATTCTGATGCGAGCCGAAGTAATAATACAATTACATATTTAACATTTTGGGAGTATGGAAAAGTTTAATCTTCAAATTGAAATACATGTTATGTGGGTACGTAGAATAGTTCTCTCAAACTAAGGGAGAGTTTCTAAACAAAAATTCCCCCATATAAATTAGGTAGGGAATTTTTGGGACTTATAATTTTAAATTTTTTAACTAACTGAAATGGACGAAATGATATATTTTTGGGACTTTCGGTATTTTTGGGCTAAAAGTTGGTACATTTGTCATGAGCGCAAGTTAACTGTTTCTCCCAAACTTACGAAAATGTAGGATAGTAAAGTACTTACGGGGAGTTGGAATAGTTAGTACACAAAGTTTTCTAACTTTAAATAACATTAGAAGCATTTATGATACGTTAGTTATTTTAAAAATACAGACATTTTTTGGATTTTGGGATTTTTCAGTGAATCTTTAGTGTAAAACGTTTAAAATTTAAATTGGTTTGTATAGATTGGATGAAAAATAACGACTTCATTGACCTTTAAAGAAATTCCTTGGAGAATTAATGTAAAGATTTATAGCTCCATACGGATTTGTTATGTAAAAAAAATAAACCATAATTACTACAAGTGACTTGAATTACTTCAAATGTCGATTATTTAGTATAGATATTTAATTTTATTAAGATATAATAATAATAAACATAACAACGACGGTATAGTTGGTTCGAATTTAATATTGTATTATAATTACTATATTCGCATACATTACATTGACTTGCCGTTTTCCAAAACAATTGAAGCTAAATTTGATTGACTTATTTAGGAAGTACGTAAATTAAGCGTTTCTTCTGCTAATCAGCTAAACAATCTAGATAAAACAAATTTATTTATTTATTTAATATTGGTTTTGTTGACAAAAATATTTGTATAAAGCAAGTCATATAAATCAAGTATAAAATAACATATTTGATCTATACTCACAAAATACAATTAAACAACAAGAAGAAAAATTTACAATAACTAACATAAATACACAGCATTTTAAAAATAAAACATCTGTAAGAATAAGTTAATAATTTATCAATACAAAACACATACTAAAAAACAAATCACATCCATCACAAAATAGTATCATAATGCACAAACTCATCCACCGAGTAAAGAATCCAGACAATAGAATTGCCTAAAGACTGTTTTTAAAAATCCTTTAGTTTGGAGAACTTTGAATGCTTTTATGAAGCTTATTCATGAACTTTGCACCAGCTTGTCAGGGAAGTTTACTGTATAAATTTAACCTGTGCTCTATGGCACGGTACTCACAAGCTTGTATGGTGCTGTAGTTGTCTATACACATATTTTGACATGATCACACTTGAATTTAAACAAAAAATCAACACTTCAAGTACGTAAATACGTGGAAGTGCAATTACTCCATATTTCTTGAAATAGTTTTCACAACTTTTGTCTTTTATAGCCCCGCAATAAGCCTTATGGCTCTTTTTTGCAAGACAAACACTCTTTTCATGTTTTTCCCCAAAGTAGAACTCCGTAGTTCAAAAAACGATACACTAGCCCATAATAACGTTAAACCCTTATTGCATACTCGTAACATACATTTATTTATCATAAAATTATGTATAAAAGGTTTAATAATTATTTAAACACGTAAATTAAAACTATATTACTGGTAGATTATAACTCATTAAGTTTATTTGTAAAATTATTTCAACTTACCAGTTGTATTACCAAAACATGTGAGGTAACCTAAGAACATGTATATGACTTCAAATAAACGCTAAACAACAAGTGTATTTTCATGAAAAATGAACAGACGAATGAAAGAGACATCTAGGAGAGATCAATGGAACTACGTCTACTAGTTTAAAAGTAGGTAGCGCTTGTGTGATGGCTAGGAAACAATTGAAAATGGAATGTTACAAATATGTAACACCGTGCAGCGTAACATTAAATAAATCAGTTACATATATGCAACACCGTGCATGAAGTATCGTTGTACCATAATATGGCTTCTAACTTCTCAGTACAAATATACCTGAGTATGTTATAGTCTGTACAATTTACCAGCTTTACCAGCGTATTTGTCCAAGTGCCATAACGGCTGAAATTACCTTAAAGGTATCAACAAAGAATATCAAACTTTTGGACCCCTTAGATTGCGTTGAGGGGGGGGGGGGTGATAAAAATGTTGTAGAGAATTAAATGTCCAATTAAGTGAACGCAGATTTTACCTAAACCATTTTTATTTCATCGGTTTATTTATAAGGACACTCTTATGGGTTTACTGGTTCTATTTTAAAACCTAGTGATACCTAAAACATACAGAAAAGGTACAAGAAAACCTGACACTTTCGTGTTATAAGTCGACAAGCTGAATCCAATGAGCATCTCAAATTGAATATCGATGTTACCAATTCTGAAGTCATAAGCATAAACGTTCCCAAAATATGGCAAAACGTTCATCTTTGGCCACTAATGGCGTCACAAATTTTAAATGAACGTAGCTTGGTGGATTTCTCCTCAACCTTTCCGAAGAAAAATACTGCGTATAGTGGATCAAAACCCCTGCTGTATACGTTCAGCCGTTCTAATTTGGTGACGTCACTAACAGACAGACAGAATTTGTTATATGAATAGACTAGCTGCCCGATCCGGCTTTGCACGGATAGACAAATCAAAGTTAAATGTATATTAACAAAAAATATATTATACCAATAAATATTTTACACTATGTATTTCTTATGGGGATTTTTAGTAAATTTGACCCCCCCAAACCTCCCCTAAAATTTCGAATTTTTTTAAACCCTTTCATAGCGAGCACCTAGGGCCCTAGAGGAAGCTACATACTAAATTTCATTCCAATCCGTTCGGTGGTTTTGGAGAAATCGTGATTTAGTAAATTTGACCACCCCGAACCCCCTCTAAAATTTCGAACTTTTTTAAAACCTTTCTTAGAGAGCACATACGGCCCAAGAGAATGCTGCATACCAAATTTCGTTCCAATCAGTTCAGCTGTTTTGGAGAAATCATTATTTAGTAACATTGACCACCCCAAACCCCCCCTAAGATTTAAAATTTTTTGAAACGATTTCTTATCAGCACCTACGGTTCTAGAGGAAGCTACATACTAAATTTCATTCCAATCCGTTCTGTAGTTTTAGAGAAATCGTGATTTAGTAATTTTGACCTCCCCAAACCCCTCCTAAGATTTCGAATTTTGTGAAAACCTTTCTTAGAGAGCACCTACGGCCCTAGAGGAAGCTACATACCAAATTGCATTCCAATCCGTTCAGTAGTTTTAGAGAAATCGTGATTTAGTAACTTTTAATCCCCCCCCAAACCCACCCTAAAATATATATTTTTTAAAACTTTTCATAGTGAGCACCTATATTAGAGGAAGCTACATACCAAATTTCGTTCCAATCCGTTCAGTAGTTTTTGAGAAATCGTGATCAGTGAATCAATGGATTTGGTTTATATATATATAGATTTTGAAATTAGCCGACCTACTAATCGAGGAAGTTATTTAGTAGCCATTAACCTAAAACAATTTAGTCGCAAAACAAAATTTTAACATAACAAACACTCTCTTAGATTTTCAAACAATAAAACTTATAAATATTTGCAATTTAAGCTAATTGGTATTGGGTCCAACCCTTCGCTCATTTCCTTAAAGTAATGGCATTACAACTTGATTAGTTTCCGTTTTGGACTTGAAATTTAAATGCCATGTTATAAATAAACGTCAATGGCATTTACGAGTCTTAACTAGACTAAAAATGTACTCAACAAATAAATATATATTTACAATACAAACAAATATAGCTAAGCTTTTATACGCGTATGTATTTCTATTTGTAAACGTCATATAATTAATTGTTCATAAACAGTTTACCAAAACATACTATATCCGCAGCCTAAATCATTTCATTTTCTGATTTCACACTTACCGACACGACACTGACACGATATCGGCATGATGTTGTCGGTCATGAAAACTAACTTAAACTTAAGAGTAGCTTTCACACTCACCGACATATCGGTGTCATGTCGTTCCAGGCGCCGACATGTCGGCGATCGGACATGTTGCTGTATCGGATCGGTGTCGCCTCAATGTCGTGTCGGTAAGTGTGAAGTCAGCCATTAGCTTTCAACATAATTTTAATTTAGTAACACAGTGAATCGAAATAATGTATTTTATACAAGGCTAAAGTAGAGTTTAAAATGAAATATTGTAATGAAACAAATTACACACATAGACAATGTGCCTGCCTTTTATATTTACTGTAATTTAGTTTATGTTCGATTTTAATACTGCAACTTCTAACCACACATTTTACACAAGACATGGATAATTCGATCACGCAGCTGAACCGCTGACGTAAGTTCGGTGAATTTCCGAAATTAAATTTATATGTTTAGGGTTTCAACCAACAATTTGGGAAAGACAATTTGTCAAATTATACCATTATAATAAAAAAAATATTAAATTACATTTTTACTTCATCCGTTTCATTTATAAGGGCACTTTTAGGGTTGCTTTTTTGTTTTATGTTAAAACCTATAGATACAGTTCAAGAGATCTAACGATCCGATTTCGTCATGTTAGTTTTATATGAAAAATGTTACCATTATTATAAAAACAATATATGATTTTTTTACTTCATCGGTATATTTATGACATTTAAATTTGTTAGGGTTTAGGTTAAAATCTAGTGATACCTATTTCCTGATGCAGGGCCGATTTTCATGCGGAATGTTTTAAATTAAAGAAAATTATGTCATTGCAATACGAAAATACGAAATGTCAATTTTATTTCATCGATATATTTTTTAATTGCACTTTAGGGTTTTTTTGGTTTTAGGTTACAACCCTATTGTTACCTATATCTCTGAAAGTTTATTTTGTACTTGGACGTTTTTTCTAACCCATCTAAAGCAGCCGAGCTCGGGAGGCTTTATTACCTATTGTCTTGTAAAAACAGCTTCACATTTAAAGAACGTCATATAACGTTTTAAATGTGATAGCTGTACTAAAATTCTTCTGTACTTCTATGTTTGTTGAACACATGATATTTTGCAATGAGATTTAAATCATATCCATTAAAATTTACAATATGTTAGACATTATTCTTATAAGTTCTTGAACGTCATATATTTATCCTTAAGCATTTTAACATTGCTACAACTTTTACATAGTCAGTAGAGATTTCTAAAATTCATTAGTAAATCGTATATCAATCTAATTTCCTTTACAAGTGTAGTCTACGCTAAGTAATTTGTAGAGTACAATTATAAAAAAAGTGTTTACCTAAATATGAGATTTGTAAAACCAATTAAAATCTCATGGATAATTTTAGTGCGATTTTTAATTTTTGTCTAAATACAAATAGCAATTTAAAAAAAAAAAACCATTATCCCAGTCGGTGTAGGTTAAACTACCAATAATTTGCATTATGGCTGATTTTTTTTATAAGTACCTTAAAGTATGTAGATTAACATAATAAAAAAGTTTACCAGTCTATCAATTTCCCTAAGTCGAAAAAAAAATTGATTATCATTTTTTTTCGATTATCCTTAATATTTCGAGCTGGGATGAAGATAGAGAGGAAAGAAAATACCACCGTGTAGGGGAGGTATTTTTCAATAAAAAAGGTCATATGTATTTCTATCCTCCGAGCAATGGTTTGTCTGGAAAAAGTTCGATAATGCAGGTATGTATGTTGCAGCAGGGGAAATCACTATAAGTTGAAATCTCATTCATGTATGAAGCGTTGGCTCATTCTAAATTGGTTGAATTTTATTATATCGAATTGAAACTTGACATAGGAGTTACAATATATGTTTTAAACATTTATGTTGAGTCTCAGCTTGTTATCTTGAAAATGACCCGATCTAGAGCCACTTGACTTATCAATGGGTTTCTCGATTTTAGGAGTACCGGACCCACGAACTAATTTTAATCGGCTCCAGTTTAGAAAATGTTTAAAATATCAACCTGAAAGTTTGTTACAAGTTAAATATATAGATTCAAACAAGTTCAAGGAGTATAAACCTTTTTCATTATTTACTTTTAAAAGCACAAGTAAATTAAAAAGTATAATTTTAGACCTTTTTAGATTTTTCATCAAAACGCTTGAGTTGATCAACGGCAGATTAGTCAATTATTAAGGATAATCGAAAAAAAAATGATAATCGATTTTTTTTCTACTTTGGGATATTGATGGACTGGTAAACTTTTTTTTATGTTAATCTACATACTTTAATGTACTTATAAAAAAATCAGCCGTATTGTAAATTAATGGAACTTTTGGTCTAAAATTACCTCTACCGACTGGCCTACATGTTTTTATACTATTACTTTAAAACGTTACTTGCAGCTTTATAACATGAATAAGTATTCATTAAAGAAAGCGCGCTAACAGTTTGTCGATTTGTAGAAACTTTCCAATGAGCAAAGCTGTTAAGTATTTATTAAATTGCTTTCATGGTGGAATTCAATAATGGAGTTTCTCTACAACTTCATTCTGCAGTCACTCCTGTAATTCCATTAAAGTCTTGGTCGTTTATTTATTATGGCGGTTCTATTGATTGAGGTTAATTAACCAATATTTAATTTTATCGCAAACTTAAAAAAAAATGAAGAAAATGTGGCAAAGTCAACAATCATTTATTATAAAAACAGGTCAACAATTTAAAAGATATTGTTTTGTGTTCGTTTTACAAACGTGAAAACAATGAACTCAATTTAATTGGTTCCCCTCCTATGAGACGAGGACAACAAATTTTACTAATGAATGTTGAAATATACAGTACTATTTAATTTTAAAACTTTTGTTTATAATTGTATTTAATTACTTATGGACGTGGGCGTAATTTTTAAACATTCACGCATGAATTCCCGTAATGTAAGTTTAAATATTCAACTTCATATGTTTTATAAACAATGTGAATTTACATATTAATTAAAGCCAATGCAGAATTATGAATGTTTACAGATTTCCTTTGGCGTTATTCGCTTTGGCACAATGATTGGCTAGTTGCCGTTAAAACTAAAAGTAATCCAATAAACCATTACATAAAAATAGAAAATAAATCAAAGAATTTAAATAAAATAAAGCGAAATGTTTTGCCTGAATTCGCGAGATAAATTTATTGAAACAATATTTAGATGGGGAAAGTAAAAGAATTTCCGTTCAAGCTAATTTCAATTTAAAATCCATTTCTATAAAGTCTACAAATAGAAAATAAATTATACATTTTCAAAGTGGTGAGTAATCCAAGAAGTTAATATCAAATTTCAGTTTACATTGTGGTAATTTTTAGATTTATGCGTATTTTTACTTTACATCAATTAAAAAAGAATTTGTTGTAAGATATTTACATTTACGTTAATCTATATAAATATATATTTAAATTAATGTTTGATTGATTCTTTGTCATCTACTTATGGATTAAAACCTATTCGACCGATTTCACTAAAACTTTAACAGTTTATCCACATTAACATCAAGAGTGATTAAAGATTATAATTATTACAATCTAAACTGTTAAATGGTGTTGCTACCCCTAAAATAAATACAATTTGAACAACTTAATATACTACAAGGTATAAAACTAAAATATTATTCTTAAGTGATAAAAAAACATTTGTAATTCGAGTCCTTAAGTCAAAAGGGTGAAATGGGATAACTACCCTTAAAATTAAATAATAATGCTTACATTTAATTTTCTATATGCTCAAAAAATAATCAACTAATTTCAGTAAAAGTTTCACAACTACACATATTATTACCAGAATTGTTTAGGAAGGGTTTCTCAACCTGGGGGCGTAAAAATATTTCAAGGGAGGCGTGAGTGTATTAAAAAAGTTAACTTATAATGTATTGAACTTTGTGCCAGTCCTCTCATTAATGTTGTAAAAACGGCTGGCATTACATGCAAACCTAACCTAGATTACCCCAAATAAATTTGCATTTGGTTCTTTGATTTCATATGTTTTAATAATAATATGTTAAAAATAAAGTTATGTGAAGTAATATTAAATTTCGTGTGTGAAGTTAATTTTCATTTAATAACCACCTTCAGTTTCAAATTTCCGATTGCGATTGTACTACTAGTATTAACCACACATGGTATGGGGGGCGGGGCATGACTTCACATCAGTGTTCAAAGGGGGGG
>JAGFPH010002085.1:6552-40505 GCA_018207615.1 Philaenus spumarius | reverse complement strand
AGGGGTAAATTACCCTTAAAAATTAAAAATTCCAAAAAATGAAAAAAACGCCTGGAGATATTAGGGTTTAGTACCTACATACCAAATTTCATGAAAATCGGACCAATAGTGTTCCCTCTGGTCGTGTATACATACTGACACACTGACAGACAGACACCACGTTAAAAACACTTTTTTGGGTTCAGGGAGCACCAAAACAAAAAATTCCACTATAAATATTTTTGGGTTCAGGGAGCACCAACACAGATAATTGCACTAAACAATTTTTTGGGGTTCTGGGAGCACCAAAACAGATAATTCAACTGAACATTCAAATTCGAACATTTTTACGAAAACAATACTTTCTCCATATACTACGTATAGGGTGGAGAAAGTAAAAATTACAATATGTATGCTTTACAATATAGGCCTATTATATTTATTTATGAATTCAACGAAGTTACAACGCTGACGTACACAGAATAAATATTTTATTTACTCTGTAAGGCCCACATTTTTACTTGACGTATGAAGCAAACCAGATGGTTAAAATATAGAGAGAAAGGGAAGGTAATTAACTATTCAATTTACATGTCAAAAACATGTTTTTAAATAATCTCCTGCGTTATGGCTGTATGGTAATAAAGTGCCACTGACCTAAAAAATCTGCATGATAAAATAGATTTAATGAGGAAGTTTAGAGAGATCTACAATGCACTCTATAAACATAGAGTTGTGCCGCTTCAGCGCGGTTGATGTCAGCTCATATTCAGAAGTAGTATTTGTGTGAAAATATTTAGTATTTGTGTGAAAATATTGTTTTACTCTTACAACGGGATGTTAAAATTACAACGTTGTGTTTAATAGGTATTATGTAATTATATTTTATTATTAGTGTCACATTAAAATGTCCACTTTAATCTACTTATATAAAGCTAGACGGTAACACTGATTCACTGACATTAATTATTAGACACTTCCCGTAATCGGAACCCCCTTATCCTTATACTTGAATTAAAGCTCTCGACGAGAAACTCTCAGAATAATTGCTAAAAGTTAACATTTTTTATTTTGAAAGCACCTTTTGGGCGGGAAAGTTTTTTAGTTTTTTTAGTTTTGCCACTTTGTTCGCGTTTTGTAAGAAAACGGTAAGAGATAGCAAAAAAATGCCAAATATAAAAGTTGTAGAAAATTAAATTTCAAACAACGATCTTCCATCAGATTTAAGATCCAATCATCCGTTTAGCCGCTTTTCACCCGAGAAGGAGCTCCGGCACATGATCCTTTAAATTTCCATGTTAATCTTATGGCGTATGGAGATAATGTTTAATGAGTTTAAGTCAGCTGCCAAATAAAACAGCTGATTTATGCTCGGTCACCTATGTACAAACGAGTCAAAGATTAACGAGATTCTTTAGCGAATTTTCCAACTGCGAGCGAAGCGAAGCAGCCATCTGAGACCGAAGGCCGAGTCGGGGTTGGAACGCGAAGCGTCCAGGGGCAGAGCTCCTAGTATTTTAATAAAGCTATTATTTCGCAGTTGCAACTAAATTATTTTTGACTCGGTTGGTTGGAACTAAGTAGACCTGCAATTATGTTTACACTTATAATCTAGGATCGTAAACAGCACGAGGTCTGTCTAAAAAGTTCAGTGAATGGTCTAATATATCGGTATTCAACGCTTGATATAGCGCGCGTGCATGCGTACGCAGCCATGAACAAGTCTGGACCTGCCATCTGTCGGGAATTGCGCGAGGCTTCCATTGTAGTACCTTTACATTGCAACAGAGTGTTCCGAGTAGTGTGCGTCGAAAAGAAATAGAGCAACGACACAACATTAAGTTCGGCTTCAAATTGGGTAAAACGGCGAGAGAAACTCATGGTGCAAGTGTACGGACAGGATTGTGTGAGTAGGAAATGTGTGTACGATTGGTTTGCACGCTTTCGTTCTGGCAAAGAATCCGTCGAGGACGAACCGCATTCAGGATGACCATCTACAAGCAGGACGCCGGAAAACATTGAACGTGTACGAGCGATGCTAACAAAATATCGGTGATTGACTCTGCGATTAATAGCAGAAGAAGTGGGGTATTAGCAAAGACACAGTGGGGACTATAGTCCATGAAGAATTGGTAAAATGCAAGATTTGTTCACGATTTGTGCCGCACATCCTAACAGATGATCAAAAGGCAAGACGTTTTGAGGCAGTGACGATTTCATCGATATGTGTGATCGAGATCCGACTTTTCCGGGTTCCATTGTCACAGGAGACGAGACTTGGTGTCACCGGTACGATCTCGAAACGAAAAGGCAATCAATGGAATGGCGGTCACCTTCTTCCCCACGACAAACAAAACGCCGCGTGGAAAAATGCAAGTAAAGACCATGTTGATCACATTTGTTGGCCAAATGGTGAATGCGTGTTCTACTTGGAGGTTCTCAAACGTTTGTTGCAGCGCATCCATCCACAATGTTCCAAACCGGAAATTGGATGATACTGCTTGACGATGCACCATCTCATACCAGCACCATCTCATACCAGCACCTTTGTATTCCAATTTTTGACTCCGTGGAGTGACAGTTTTGCAAGACGTACCGTACTCTCCAGATCTGGCGCCTGCTTATTTATTTCCCCCTAGTCTTAAGACGGCCTTAAACTGATCACGGTTTGCGGACGTCGAAGAGATTCATAACCAAGTGACGGCAATTCTGAAAATGATTCTACATGAAGACTTCTCTAACAGTTTTGAGGCGCTACACGGTCTTTGTCAGAAGTGCGTTGGTCTGGTGGAGAGTGTTTTGAATTCCAATAAAGGTATTTCTAATGTACATTCTGTTTTTATCATACCATTTGCCGAACTTTTTAAACAGACGTCGTATATTCACCATACTAATAATAATTCAACGCAAAATCAAAAATACTTATTTACAATTATAAACATTTTTTAACCCAATAAAACGTCCACCTTTCCAGCTATCACTGTAAATAGGACACTGTTTCTTCCAATGTGAAATTAGTCCGTCTTAAGATGAGTATATTTTTTACTAAGCAGGATGTAACACGCCAGCCGTGTTTTTAAGTATAGCGAGTTACCGGATCAGTTTCTGCGTGCGCAGTTCCAGGATATAAGAGTCCCATCCCATACAGGTTTCTTCACTATAACTTTTTTTACATAATCTATTGTAGTTTTCATAAAATTGTTTATGAATTTCTAAATTATAATTCATTTTTGACAAAAATGGTAAATTATCAATTTCTACTAAAGATGTTATGCAATGCGAATCAAGTAAAAACAGTAAAACATATGGGCGAATTTTGTTATCTACGTCATGTTTCTTTTTATCTTAGAACGTTTTACAAATTTAAGTGATGTTTGCACATGGCATAAATCAAAAATGCGACGGCTGTTAATAAATTCGTAAGTGTAGGCCTATACAGGGTGAGTTTTATGTCCAGGCACACCTGGATATAATTTAAACGGCCTGAGGTATCAATGTGAGACCTTGACATGGTCCTATTATAACATTTCTTTTACTTTTCTAGGTGGTTAAACAATTCGCAACCTGTTCTAAAGGGGGATAAAGCGGGGCAACTTAAAGTTTTCAAATGCAAACTCCCATCATGTGACCCCTCCTTTTAAAAGGCATAAAAAAAGAAATCAAATGGCGCAAACTAGAGGTCTCTATGTTGCCCCATCAAAACTTACAGCTATTCCAAAATACGGTCGAAGTACTTGGCAAAGTTATTAAAAAACTTCACCATTGGCTGATGTCGTGCTCCAAAGCAGCTCTTCTAGTAGATAAGTGGGGATTTTCAACAAAGGACTGCATAACATCTAATGATTTCTCTTCATCAATTGAAGGTACTGTATGATCTCTTACGGTCCCATAACCTCTCACCATTAACACAGTAATTCTTCCAAACTCAGAACCTTCCATAATAGAAATAAAATAACTAACACTATTCGCCAGAAGAGTAAACGAGAACTGAAATTGTTGATGGCAACCTAAGCTGTGAACTGATAAAATGCAAGTGAGTAGGACACAAGAGAAAGTCCCAAGTAGATTGTTGGAACTGGTAAGATAAGAACACGGGAAATTCCAAAGCAATGAACTTAATGTAACTAACAACAGAACAAGGAAATACATTCTTTTACTATTGTAAATAGTATTTTACTCTTTTAAATGGACCTTTTCATTCTTTTTAAGATGTTTGCATTACATAAGGAGTTGAAAACTTATTTTTTAAATAACTTTGGAAAGTACTTAACTCGCATTTTTGAATGGCTGTAGATTTTGATAGGGGCAACATAAAAACCTCTAGTTTGCGCCATTTGATTTCTTTTTTATGCCCTTTAAAATTAGGGGTCACATTATAGGGGTTTACATTTGAAAATTTTAAGTTTCCCTCCTTTACCCCCCTTTCGAGGAGGGGTGTGAAATGTTTAACCACCTAAAAAAGTTAAAGAAATGTTATAATGGGTCCATGTCAAGGTATCACATTGATATCTCAGGCCGTTTAAATTATATCCATTTGTGCCTGGATATAAAACTCACCCTGTATAAGCAATATTCTAATTGCGCTAGAGCGCCTTTCCAATGCAATAACATATGCCACCTTTTCACGGCCGACTCCGCTCGCTCAATTCGATACATTTAAAATATGTAGTGTTCGATTTTTAAGAGTATTTTTTCACCCTTAAACAATTGTTTTCAAATTAAACTCCACTATTTGGTACTTAAAGAACCAAAAGGGGCAGTACCTTACTCAAGGTACTCAAAAGGATCGTTACTTTTTCAAATCGCCTTTTGGGACTCTGAGATTTGAAACAAAATATTTTCATTTTTTATCACGAAATTGTAAAATTTGTAAGTTGAAACCAAGCCCTTGCTCTCTATACGTCACCAAAGGGTGGATTTTTACATCCTGTGTTTTCACCACTTTTATTAGTAAAACGAGGGATTTTTTAAACCCACAAGAGAAATTTTGCAACATTTATATAGAACTAGCCGACCCGTGCGAAAATGTCGCAAGTTACTTGCCTGATTCAAAACGTTCATTTAATTCAGTTAACTACATTTACATATTCAAGTTTTTTATAAATAACAATTTATAACGCTTTAATTTGATTGATTTGCATGATAGATTACTCTTGCATATAGAATGTATACAATCTAGCTAACACCTGCCATGTTAGTTAAACAGAATGTCAATAGAGATGGTGGTGTTAGTTTCGTTACCGAAAAAATAAATTTTAAGCAATTTGTCTATTTTTCGTCAATGGCGAAGAACATAAGCTTTAAAATTACGTTTGAATTACAATTTGTATTAACAATCAATGGAGATATGACGTTGCTACGAAAAAAAAACACCTTTGAGAAATAATATGAAAGGGTATTCAAAAAGAAATGGACACTTTTTAATGAACATCGAAAAATGGGTTTTATCAACAGAAAAAAAAATAATACCATTACAAAGATTGCTTTTCAAATTTTGTTAACTATGTTATAGATTTTCTATTTGAGCCCCATGGCTCACACGGCAAACATCAATTCGATAGTCAAGTTCTGACCAGACTCTGTTAAGGGTATTGACGTCAACACTCTCTATAACTCTTCTTAATTCCAAGAGGCTCAATGGAATTCAAAACTTGATCTTTAACATAACTATACAGAAAGAAATCATATGGGGTCAAGTCTATACTGTGAGGTGACCAACGCTTGAGTGCCGCATTGTCGTCAGTTGCATGACCAATCCAGCTACCTGGTAATTGCTCATAAAGATATTCTCAGACATAGTGGTGTCAATGCGGTGGAGCTCCATCTTGAACCAATATGTAGTCATTACTGTCTTCCTCTAGTTGAGGGATAAGCCGTTCACTCACCATGTCCAAGTAGGATGTGCCTCTGATCGTACTTTCTTGAAAGAAGACAGGCTCGTATATCTTTTGATTTGATTCAGCACAAAACACGTTTATCTTAGGAGAATCTCTCATGTTCAAGAATTACTGCATGATTTTGGGTTCCCCAGATATCCTGGTTGTGCTTGTTAACCTTTCCACTGATATGAAACGTTGATTCGTCCCCAAAAATTAGTCTTCAAAATGTGTTTTCTCTAGTTCAAGCACACAAAAGGCTTTCTCAATATCAACGCTATTATTAACCATTTTTACATAAAAAAGAAGGGCTATCTAGCAACAATTTACCTTTTAAATTAAAACTGTATTTTATTAGCTACCCACTAATGCCAATATGACCGGTATCTATATATATAAAAGCGAAATACCACTCACTCACTCATCACGATTTCTCAAAAACTACCAAACGGATTGAAATGAAATTTGGTATGTAGCTTCCTCTAGGTACTCACTAAGAAAGGGTTTGAAAAAATTCGAAATTTTAGGTGGGGTGTGGGGGGATCAAAGTTATTAAAAAACTATATCTTCAAAACTACCGAACGGATTGGAATGAAATTTGGTATGTAGCTTCCTCTAGGGCCATAAGTGTTCACTAAAAAAGGGTTTAAAAAAATTGGAAATTTTAGGGGGGGTTTGGGGGTAAAAATTACTAAATCACGATTTCTTCAAAATTAACGAACAGATTGGAATGAAATTTGGTATGTAGCTTCCTCTAGGGCCATAGGCGCCCGCTAAGAAAGGGTTTTAAAAATTCGAAATTTTAGGGGGTTTGGGGGATCAAAGTTATTAAATCACGATTTCTTCAAAACTACCGAACGGATTGGAATTAAATTTGGTATGTAGCTTCCTCTGGGGCCATAGGTGCTCACTAAGAAAGGGTATGAAAAATTTCGAAATTTTAGAAGGGTTTGGGGGGATCAAAAGTACTAAAATCATAATTTCAGATCTTTCATTATTATGACAATAGGGCTTTTATTATTTAAGGTCTATATATATATAAAATCAAAATACCACTCACTGACTGAACACTTAAAAAGAATACAATTACGTTAAAAAGACTGAAAATACCAACCACCACGGTCAACGCCGTACGGGTCAGCTAGTAAATTATAAAGGTTCAATGTTATTGATTTAGAAAAGTGTCTATTTCTTTTTGAATAACCCTGTATAATAATTATTCTCAAGTATGGCGTAAGAAGCTAAAACTTTAAAAATGTATAAACATTTATAATAATCAAATGTATTTATTATTTTGTTTCTTATATGGGTTATAAGAAAATAGTATAGCTCTCAAAATAGTATAAGTTCTTACGCCTCGTTTTGTTCAGAGAAATATCTCAAATCTTTTTCAGACTAGAAATGTATGTGACTCAACCTTTATGCATGAGGTGATTTTTCGTTCACGTTTTGCGTCCGTATTCATTTTGAAACATAGACATTGCTCCTTGGGATTTCAAAGAACATAAAAGCAACCGAAAAGTATTGCCAATAAAATCCTTTGATTTGCTTGACAACATTTTGTACTTTCAGCAAATTTTCGCCGCCTCTATTTTGCATTGGCTTTCCTTATTTCACCAATAGTATGATGTACTCAAAAATTGTGGTGATGTGTTTCTTTGATGTGTGTTATTCGAACATTTTAAATGAATACATTGCACTAAGTTAAATTATTTAGTTTGTTAAACAAAATTTAAGAGTTACTTGCTACACTTTTCTTATATTGGCGATGTATTTATTAATAGCTACCATGTATTTACTCAATACCCAAATATAAGAGATTAAATTTAAAATACTTCAAAACCATCAAATTGTATTCTATGAAATATACAGCCTATATTTTTCATGACATGAGTTATGAAAACGTTTTCTGCTAAATTAAAAACTGAACACGATATTACTACTTACTATATTTTGTTTAACAAATGCAGTAAATAAATAAGTATCTCACTAACACGTGCTTGGATTACACAGAAACTGTAAGTACGGTAGGCTACTAACTCTCAGCAGTATATTCTACAACTAGGCTACTTGGGCCTAATTATGGTATTGACTCTTTCTCTCTTATTTAGTTTTATATACTAAATAGTTTTATATACTGTACTGTTGAGTACAGTGCGAGACAGTGGGCCCACGAGACATGTGATTTCTTAATAGTAAATTTTTTTGTGTGTTTTTTATAATTTATTCTGAATGTTTGTGTGTAAATGTGTATATAATGTGTGACAACGGATTAATTCATCCTACAAATTTTAACTTGAAAATGGAAGAATAAGCCGAAACGGCCGTCGTTTGAAGAATTTATACGACAATTGACTATTGACGACGGTAAGTTGTAATTATATTTTATATATAACAATAGTCGGAATGGCGATAAGCATAATAAGTAAAAAATAAACAGTTCATTTTATTTGATATAGTAAACAAATCAGTATTATATGATGAATATATACAACCAAATGTTGGAATATGTTATTACATAGGTGTGAGCACTCTAATATCTACAAGGTGTGGAATTCTTAGGGCTCAGACAAACTTGAGGGCATATTTGAATATATTTAATCAATAAATAAGCACTGTTAAAGTTTAACTTCATTAGAAACAGGCAAAGAATTATTAATTGAATCTTATAAACTTTTATCAGATCTAAAACATTTTAAAACAGTTTCTTTCAATAATTGGCATAAATAAATGGCATAGTTCATGAGAAATAGTTCAAATCTTGATGATGAGGCACATAGAAAGAGCTCAAAAAAATCCAAAAACGTTTTGATCCTTAATTTCTTCTTTCAGCATTGAAATATCAACAT
This sequence comes from Philaenus spumarius, assembly GCA_018207615.1. Taxonomy (NCBI): domain Eukaryota; kingdom Metazoa; phylum Arthropoda; class Insecta; order Hemiptera; family Aphrophoridae; genus Philaenus; species Philaenus spumarius. Next base: position 31,801 of record JAGFPH010002085.1, on the reverse strand, counting down.
TATTTTTAAATTCTTCAAGGTAGTGATATTTTTTAGGACTCTTGATACTTATAATTTATTCTTGTTTGGTAATATGGTAGGAAAACTCTTTACTTAACTGTTGACATCATTAAATTTAAATATTTTAAACCACTACAGTTCCCTCCATCTTAAAATCATTATTGCTAATCTAGGGGTTCACATCACTTGAAACAAAGTTTTCCATCTGTTTATATTATAATAATTATTATTCTTGATACACAAACACAATCATTCACAGCTCACTTGATACCATTTATTTGTTTGTGAGGGAAATATTTAAATCTTTAGTATATGTATTTTATTAATTATATTATGTATTGCAACTGTTATTTTCTGTCTACCATATACAGTAACATTTACAGTAAAATATGAGGTTTTTGATTAAATACTAAATTATGGTTGTGCTTGAGAGACATATATGAGATAATTGTTTAACATAGAAATATGATAAATTAATGGGTATGATGTTATGAAATTTTACAAAGATTTTACTACTATACTAGTAGTGCTTGTTCGCTTAAGTAAAACCAAACCGTATTAAAAGCGAAAATGAAAAATTAAGCTGAATCATACAAATAAATTTGGTAAAGAAGGAGATATGTAAACCTGAACATACTACGAACTAATATCTCTGCCTTCTAGAGCACGGTTATTTCAATACACCAACTTTATGTTTTTTTCCAGGATTTAGTGAACTTTTCTACCCGATAAAACTAAGACAAACTGTATTTAAAAACAACTACCATGTATGCACTTAAGTTTATCTATTCAGACATGTATCACTTGAGAATAATGTTATTTTGAATCTGTGTCTTTACTTAAACATTGTATTTAGACTTAAAGAACAAAATGTAAGTACTTTCCTTCATATCATTTCAATCAGCTTGCATTGTTTTTATAACGTTAATTTTGTCTGTTGTCGAGGTATAAGTTATGATTAATTAAATTGTAATTTTTTGCTATACACTTCCCAGTAAGGGTAATCTACTTATATAAAGCTAGACGGTAACACTGATTCACTGACATTAATTATTATGCACTTCCCGTAATTGGACCCCCCTCAACCTTATACTTGAATTAAAGCTCTCGAAGAGAAACTTATAGGAAAATTGCAAGAATTTAATATTTTTATATTTTGGAAGCACCTTTTCCATTTTTCATTTTTTCACTTTGAGCGCATTTTGTAAGAAAACGGTAAGAGATAGCAAAAGAATTAAATACAAAAGTTGTAGAAAATTTAATTTCAAACGAGATTTTCCGTCAGATTCAAGATCAAATCAACCATTTACCCACTATTCATCCGAGAAGGGAGGCTCCGCCCAACGTCTTTAAATCTAGACGGGTTCACTGATTCACTGACATAAACTATGAGGCACTTCCCGTAATCGTACCCACCTCGACCTCATACTTGAATTAAAGCTGTCGACGAGAAACGTTAGGGAAAATTGTCAGAATTTAACATTTTTTAATTTTGAAAGCACCTATTGAGCGGGAAAGATTTTAAAATTTTTTTAACTTTTCCACTTTGTGCGCGTTTAGTAAGAAAGCGGTAAGAGGTAGAAAAAAATGTTAAATACAAAAGTTGTAGAAAATTAAATTTCAAGCAAGGAATTGTCCGTCAGATTCAAGATCCAATCATCCATTTAGCCACTATTCATCCGAGAAGGGAGGCTCCGCCCAACGTCTTTAAATCTAGACGGGTTCACTGATTCACTGACATTAACTATGAGGAACTTCCCGTAATCGTACCCACCTCGAACTCATACTTGAATTAAAGCTGTCGACCAGAAACTTTTGGGAAAATTGCCAGAATTTAACATTTTTCATTTTGAAAGCACCTATTGGGCGGGAAAGGTTTTTAAATTTTTTTAACTTTTTCACTTTGAGCGCGTTTAATAAGAAAGCGGTAAGATATAGAAAACATTTTAAATACAAAAGTTGTAGAAAATTAAATTTCAAATAGAGATTTTCCATCAGATTCAAGATCCAATCATCCGTTCAGCCGCTATTCACCCGAGAAGGAGCTTCGGCACACAATCCTTCAATTTTCCCATGTTAATCTTATGGAGATAATGTTTAATAAGTTTGAGTCAGCTGCCAAATAAAACAGCTGATTTATGCTCGGTCACCTATGTACAAACGAGCCAAAGATTAACGAGATTCTTTAGCGAATTTTCCAACTGCGAGCGAAGCGAAGCAGCCATCTGAATGCCGAAGGCCGAGGCGGGATGGAATCGAAGCGACCAGGAGCAGAGCCCCTAGTTTTAACTAAATCGCAAATGAAATAAATTTGATCAAGCAGCTGGACCGCTGATGTTGGTTGAGGGAATTTCCAAAATTAAGTTTACATTTTTTAGGGTTTCAACCAACTTTTGGGAAATTGGTCTACTCACGGAGGCGCTGAATGTGTTCGGAGTAAATTGGTAGAATTTGTTTGCATCTCATCCTCCAGGCTCGGCTCACGCGTTTCTTCTTTCCGCTTGCGATATTGCACCTTGACCTTGCGGCCTCGTGTTATGAACTGAGCATCCCATCCGTCGGTCTTGGATCGGAAGCTGCAACCACGGTGAAAACCCTCACATGGATTTGAAACTGGTTCTTTTATGGTATTTTACGTTTTTATCGATTTTAAGGGTATCAGAGGGGCTATAAGGTCGTGTAAAATAACGAAAATGTGCAGAATAATCTCCTACATTTATTTTTTAGATAAAAGCCCATTCAAATTAAAATAATTCGATCACGCAGCTGAACCGCTGACGTGAGTTGAGCGAATTTCCTAAATTAAATTTATATATGTTTTTGGGTTTCGAACATCTATTTGGGAAATTGATCTACTCACGAAGGTGCTGCCAACATGTACCAAATATATTGCCATCGGTCACCACGGTAAAAGCCGTGGATTTAATTCTGGTAATTTTACGTTTTGATTGTTTTTTGGGGAACCAGATGCACTATAAGGTCGCGTAGAAAAACAAAATGTGCAGAATTATTTCGTAAGTCTATTTTGTTGAAGAAAACTTAAAAAAAAATGTAATTCTAGTACGAAAAATCTCAAAAAATATTTACTTCCGATCAAAATTTTTTCTATTTCCGGTCATTTTTTTTTTTTTTTGGTTAACGAACTCGTCCAAGCGACTTAAAAAACCAACCTGTTTATCAAATTTGGTCCAAATCGGACGTAAAATGCGTCCGTTAGAGTGCGCACACATGCATACATAAATATATACATATATATATATATACTGTATATATATGTATATGATTTTTAATGATACGCCAAAACGTGTTCTGGGGACCATGATCGGAGCTCATTTGCTACTCCCGACCTTGGGTCTTACCATAAGGGCCACTGCAATAGCTCATTTTCCTATGGAAATTCGCTAAGAACATTACTTTTGGTCAAAATACGTGCATCCGATTGTTACATTTTTTCCCTAAAAACGACTTAGAAAACTAACATGTACTAAATTTGATCCAAATCGGACTAAAATGCATGCAATTGAGTGCGAACACATATGTACAAATAAATTATAAACATCTGAATATATATACAAAATATATACAGGTTGGTCCATATGAAGGGAACACCTCAATAAATTGGAAACTGTTATAGATGTAATACTGTAACTTTCAGGATAACTTATTGGTCAAATACTCTACCTTTTGACAGACAAATGAATTTCAACCCCTTCTCAGGGGGTGGCCAAGGGGTTGTAACTCAAATAGTTTAAATGGGAACACCCATTGTGTGATACATCACCTTAAAGGTCTCTTTAAAACAAGAAAAATTGCATAAATAAAAGATATTTACGATAATTATATCCAAAATGGCGGCTGATTGAAATTTTGATTTCCAAGGGGTTGTAACTCAAATTGTTTAAATGGGAACACCCATTGTGTGATACATCATCTTAAAGGTCTCTTTGAAACAAGAAAAATGGCATAAGTAAAAAATATTTACGGAACTTTTATCCAAAATGGCGGCTGATTGAAATTTTGGTTTCCAAGGGGTTGTAACTCAAATAGGTAGTTTAAATGGGAACACCCATTGTGTGATACATCATCTTAAATGTCTCTTTGAAACGAGAAAAACGGCATAAATAAAAAGTGTCTACGATACTTGTATCCAAAATGGCGGAAATGTATTGGAACCGACACGTAACAATTCATGAAATTTAGAAAATGCTATTAAAGTGACCGATTAATAATAAAATTAAAACTAAAAGTTACAATCATTGAAATAAAATAAATAAACAAATTACTAAATAAATAACAGAGTTTTTTCGATGTATTTTGGTATTTGTTCAATAAAATTTTGATCAAACATGTATACCAATTATTTCTTTAAAAACCAAAATTTCAATCAGCCGCCATTTTGGATACAAGTATCGTAGACACTTTTTATTTATGCTGTTTTTCTCGTTTCAAAGATACCTTTAAGATGATGTATCACACAATGGGTGTTCCCATTTAAACTATTTGAGTTACAACCCCTTGGAAACCAAAATTTCAATCAGCCGCCATTTTGGATAGAAGTATCATAAATATTTTTTATTTATGCCATTTTTCTTGTTTCAAAGAGACCTTTAAGATGATGTATCACACAATGGGTGTTCCCATTTAAACTATTTGAGTTACAACCCCTTGACCACCCCCTGAGAAGGGGTTGAAATTCAGTTGTCTGTCAAAAGGTAGAGTATTTGACCAATAACTTATCCTGAATGTTACAGTATTACATAAATAACAGTTTCCAATTTATTGAGGTGTTCCCATACATATGGACCACCCTGTATATAAAACTTTTAATGGACCAAAACACGTGTTCTGGGGACCATGATTGGTGCTCATTGACTAACTCACGACCTTAGGCCTCACCATAAGTGTCACTGCAATAGCTAATCTTCCCTATGGAAATTCGCTAAAAACATGGATCCACACACCAGATTCGAACCCAGGACATTTAGCGTTCCGTGATACTGGTCTGCCAACTAAGCTACTTTGCTCACACCAGATATTGGTCGATGTTATCTCACATGTGAGATACAAAAAAAAATGGGTCTGCGTCGGACCAGACGGTGGAAGTTATACTTCTTTGGCTATTCGTATATTCGTATACTTTCCTATAATTTTTGGAACCAGGGATTCTACCAGGGATTCTAGCGTGGAAGTCGAGTGCGTTAACCACTCACCCACCGAGACTCTTGAGGTATGTATCTCTTGTAGAGAAAAGGTATAAAAAGGCACTTTCCGGATTTTACTCCTAACGCGTGACGCGGTTTCTCGACCGACACCCCATCCCGATTACAACGGGCACAAAGACTTATAACTTCAAAAAAATTATAGTGCTCTCCGTTCTCTCTAATCCCTGCGTTGACTCGCGAAGAATTTTATAGTGTATTCTGATATTTTCATGAAAAATTACGATTTATTAGGACAGACCCTTGCACCAGGGTACCGGTTAACTACATCCTGACGCATGCCCAGTGTAGAACCAGAGTTTTTGCGTGAATGGCAGGATTTTTTTTAAATATAATAGCGAGATATTAACTTATCCCCAAAATAAAGCTGTTGGATCTTTAAAAAAATTGTTGAGTTTGAAAAGATGTTTTAAATAAAAGCCTTGTGAGTTGTGGTTTCAATAATCTAAGTCACCGCCCTACAAGTGCCTCTGTCTTGATCAATCAAGATTCGAATGAAAGTTTGTCTTAGTTTGTCGAACATACAGAAAAGACTAAGGCCGGCCACACACAGAATCAGACACGGTCAGTCAAGTTTAGTCATTTTGACTTATAGCGACTAAAACGAGGGGTTTAGCATGGGTGGTTATGGGGTCGCCACACACTTCATCGAACTAGACGAACAGATACAAACAGGCGTCTAAAGACGATCTTTCCTTGACTGACGAAGCTCCCTCAAAAGGCACCTTTAGTCAAAAGCTATCAGACACTGTCCGTCAGAGCCACCTGCGCATGCGTGCGCGCACAACTCCTCCTTGTCACGTGATTTTCCTATTCGTGTTTTGTTTTTACTTTCTCCACCCTATACGTAGTATATGGAGAAAGTATTGTATTCGTAAAAATGTTCGAATTTGAATTTTCAGTTGAATTATCTGTTTTGGTGCTCCCAGAACCCCAAAAAATGGTTTAGTGCAATTATCTGTGTTGGTGCTCCCTGAACCCAAAAATATTTTTAGTGGAATTTTTTGTTTTGGTGCTCCCTGAACCCAAAAAAGTGTTTTTAACGTGGTGTCTGTCTGTCAGTCTGTCAGTATGTATACACGACCAGAGAGGACACTATTGGTCCGATTTTCATGAAATTTGGTATGTAGGTACTAAACCCTAATATCTCCAGGCTTTTTTTTTCATTTTTTGGAATATTTAAGTTTTAAGGGTAATTTACCCCTAAAAACCCATAAAAAACGACAAAAATGCAAATTTCTAAAAAACGGCTCTAACGATTTTGATCAAATTTTCAGTATTTATAGTGCTTAAGATGCCAAACAAAATGACACCACCCGCTTTTATCAAAACTTCGGCGTTTTATAATTATGGGGAAATGTTTAAAAATAAACAAGTTTATGTTGTCAATCTAGCATCGCGGTGGCGGCCGCACGGGGTAGCACCATGGTAGCGATCACGGCCAGTAATTCAAAGGTCGCGCGATCGAATCCCGCCTAGGACAATAATTTTTTTATACGATTGACGTAGGTAGAATATTATTTTTTTGTTTTGTTCTAAAAAGTAATAACTAAAATGATTGAAAACAATATTATTTTGAATACAGTAAGTTGGGAGAAAGTTTGTGTCAGTTAACTGATACCGTTTATTAAATTTTATCCTGGATTTTTTGCAAGATGTATCGAACGTTTCGACTTTCACTCGACAGTAGTTTTCGATTTTTTTGGGGCGGCTCTTCAACTCCTTAATAAATTTTACGAGGCTCCTCTTTTCGTTTATAGGGTACCCAAAGTTCTCTGTTATTAGTGCCTTTTTCAAACAAATTAATCAAGTTCCACATCATAATTATAGCTTCCTCTTTCTCCTCTTCAAAGTTCATTTCAAAGCTGGGTTAAAAACTTTCAATAAGCCTAAATACACACAATACAACAATCTGGTGGACAGAAGAACTGCAAATGAACTGAAATTGGAGGGAGGCCAGAGGGCAATGGCCACTTCTGAGAGTCATGACGCCCAGTGGCTAAACCCCCACACACAGGATCAGTCAATATCAGTCAAACAGACAGAAAAGACTAAAGACTGACCGTGGCTGATTCTGTGTGTGGCTGGCCTAAAGGCGTCTTTGACCATAACTGACCGTGTCTGATTCTGTGTGTGGCCGGCCTTAGGGTAAAAATATTAACTGAACAAGTCGTCTGAAGAGGCTTAACAACGAAAGAGTTGTAGCACACATATTGTTTATTCGTGGAATTTACATGCGAGTTATTATGTTTATCTTAATACGGAATTTCACCAACTGTGGCCTCTCGTGACATTTCTGTTTGTTCCTGTCGAATTGCAAACTACCTGAAGGAATAATAAAACTAAAAGGAATTCAAAACTTTTACGAACACTTCATAAAACTTGAATCCGTCTGTCGGATTCAGAGTAAAGTTAGGTCAGTAGGAACAGGTGTGACCTGATTTCATTTTTAGCGTTCAAACCGAGAAACTGTCGTCTGTTCCTTAACAACGTAAACATAGAACGTTATTCAATTACAGAGTACAAACACGTTCAAACAAACATAGGCAAATGCTAATGTGTTAATTAAACTTGACACAACTATTAATGTATTTTTCAAAACCTAGTATGCTCTATGATTAACAACAGAGTATTGCAATTGCATATTAGCTGGGCGATTAAACAAATAAAAGATAAACTGTGTGTATTTAAAACAATGTTATCGTTAACACTAAACAAACAATACTAGCCCTATTTAATAGATTGCTTTTATTTAAATGTAATAATTCTGGTTTGTTTAGTTTTAATAAAAAATTTTTAACTTGATTTGCAAATAGGTTGAATTGAACGAGAAATAATGTATTACTAGCTGACCCGTGCGAAGCATTCGCATTCTAACGTACTGACAGTGTTTTATTAATTTAAATTCATGTTAAAGAGAAATAATTTTTTTATTGGTATTATTTATTTTTAAACAACTTACCAACTTGCAGAAGGTAAACAACAACAAATAGGTGTATCCACAATGCTGTTTATAACCACGCTTACAATTAACTAAAAATATCAATGTGGTGGCGTAACGGCATCTGTCCAGCTGGTATTGTTATCATCAGTGTTGCCAACGGCAGGAAAATATCCTTACAACTTACTTGATCTTACATCACTGTTACTTTCGGATTCTTTATTTCTTTTTTTTTTTTGTAATTTTTCGTATAGTTGTATTTTGTATATTTTTCCGGTGTAGCGGCTAAGGAAAGCTTTAAAATGATGTCTCATTCATGTAATTTGATGATGTATTAAGGAAGTTATGGCGTACCGACAAAAAAATGGCCTTGAGAAATAATATATGTGATACTTAAAACAAAAGTATTTATTCTCTAATAATATTGTTGGTAGTATAAAATTATACTGGCATTTAAGGGTGATATATGAGAGTTTCAAGTTTAATAGAGCCAATTATTAATCAAGGAATCAAGTGGAAAATATATTAGTGTATGAAATAATATAGACCGAAAATCCCAATAAATCAAAGTTGTTTTTGTTTTACCAGTATCCTAGCAACACATTTACGCTTCCTTTGCACTTAACTTGATATTAAATCAGTCGAAGACACTTGTCTTTATTTAGTAAGGGTTAAGAGGTTTCCATCTTTAATGGTATAAGAACTTCGAGAATGTTTTCTTTTGTTTCACAAAAAGTAAAGCAACGTTTGCCTCAACAAGAGACACATTACTAAATTTCTTTCTCCCTTAGTTATCGTTACGATATGGTTTGTTTTCGTAATGTAAATTTAAATATAAAATTCTGTTAATTGTAATTTTCAGGATTAAAAGGGTTTTAGGTTTATAAAACCAAAATTAGCTAAACAAATTGTTTAAAAAGCATCGTAAATATGTTTGTGTAAAAAGCAGACATTCGTAACTTAAAACTTGAAGAGCAATAATATGAAAGTATTCTAAAAAGTTATAACAGTTATGTTCTTAACAAATGTAGTAAAGTTTGTTTAAGAGAACGTAGAACTTAATATAACCTTGAAATGAAAGTTCTTCAAGCTTCTGGAAAACTCTAAAGTAATATTCGGACTAATCCTCCTTGAGATTCTTTTTATTAACATTTTATCTGAGTTTATAAATGTACAGACAATCAATAAAAACGTGCAAGTCTAATTTTAGTTCGCACACAAGGTTCAGTTAAATCTGGAATCGTATAAGTATTTTTTTTTTTTTTTTTTTTAGTATTACGGATAAATTAAAATCGTGCCCTTCCTTCATTACAGGTGACATAAAACTACCATGACGTTGGAGAACGGCTCTGGGAGTATTTCTCACCAAGGGTAAGGCCTACGTTTAGTTGTACATTATTTTAAAGATGTAAACTATACAGGGTGTCCCCGAACTCTCTGGACCCCTTTTGTGCATATGTTTCTAGGATTGAGACAAACATATTTCACAATATAAACATGGGTCTACGGGGCTTATTTTTTCGTCTGTCTGTATGTGCTTTTTACAAAATACTTAATATTTTTGGAAGTAGAAAGGATATTGAGCTCAAACTTTGTACACCTATTTTTTGTGTAACCTTTTATCACTGTGCAAAAAATTATAAAATTATTTAAAATATTTTCAAAATGGCGGCCGTTTATAATTTTTAATGTCAAAAACCGCTAACTTTACAAAAAAAATACAAAAAAGTTTACTTTTTTAATGACAAACACAATGGTTTTTTATTCTGTCTGTAGCTCAAAGAATAACAGAGATATTGACCAAAAAAATAAAAATTTATTTCTTGGTAGTTGTCAACAATACCTAGAATTACTCTAGAAACAAAATATTTTAAAGTTATTATGAGCTAAAATAATCAGTTATTTGCATTATGTTCCGAGCACTTCCTAAGCTGATTCTAGTAGCAAAAAATAATGAAAAAGTTGATATATTCATAGGTCCGGAAATGCTTCATTAGAGAGTTCTTATCCGTGTTTCAGATTACTCACAGAAACGAATCGCTATTGAAATTCGGTCCCAATACGGACAGAATTTTCCGTTTTGGGTCAAATATCGCAACAATTACTGCACTTAAAGTACAGGGACCTATTTTTTTTTAATTTATCTGCTCATTTTACGTAAATTAAATTAAATTTTACACCTTAATTAACGTCCTACATATTTCAATATGGATTCGTTTCTGTGAGTAATCTGAAACAAGGGTAAGAATTCTCTATCGAAGCATTTCCGGACCTATGAATATAAGAATTGTTTTATTATTTTTTGCTAGTAGAATCGGCTCAGAAAGTGCTCGGAACATAATGCAAATAACTGATTATTTCAGCTCATAATAACTTTAAAATATTTTGTTTCTAGAGTAATTCTGGGTAATGTTGACAACTACCACGAAATACATATTTTTTTGTCAATATCTCTGTTATTATTTGAGCTAGAGACAAAATAAAAAAAACATTGTTTTTGTCATTAAAAAATTTAACTTTTTTGTCTCTTGTAATGTTTTTTGTAAAGTTAGCGGTTTTTGAGATATTTGACATTAAAAGTTATAAACGGCCGCCATTTTGAAAATATTTAAAATAATGTTCTAATTTTTCGTACAGTGATAAGAGGTTACACAACAAATAGGTGTACAAAGTTTGAGCTCAATATCTTTTCTACTTCCAAAAATATTAAGTATTTTGTAAAAAACACATACAGACAGACAGACGAAAAAATAAGACCCGTAGAATTATATTGTGAATTATATTATGTTGTGAATTATGTTTGTCTCGATCCTAGGAACATATCCACAAAAGGGGTCCAGAGAGTTCGGGGACACCCTGTATACAAAGATTGACTAAAAATAATGCAGCAAACAGTACCTTAGAAAGTTGAGCCCGTAGCAAATTATTGTTCAAAGTTTAAAGCAAAAAATGCTGTCCGAAAATTAATTTTTCCTGTAAATCAAAAATAAGTGTTCTATCTCTAACTGGTTTTAAAAATACTCAAACTTACAAATAATTTAAAATAAAGTTTAAGCTTATAAATAGTTTTAAAATATTTATTTTTTTTTATATTTGCTCATTTAAAATATGTACAGAGTGTTCATAAAATCCCTTTAACCCCTTCATTGTTTTTGTTACTGAAAGTAAGTTAACAAAGCTTTGCATACATCTTGTGTTGCATAACAGGACAAATTTCTGACCCTCTATGATTCTGGGTAGTTAAGCAATGAGTAAGGAGTGTTCAGTAAAGCTGGATTTACACATGTAGTACTGTGCGCATACCGTGCACGTACTGTACCGCTACCGTGTCGTGATTGTTTCAAATTAAAAATGATCTAACCCATTTGATTCCTTATACAGACTGTTTTCAATTTACACATGTAGGACTGTGCGCGTACCGTGCTCAGACTGTACTCCCTTCGACTGCTTTTAAAATGATTCGTCAATGTCATGATAGACACAGTCTGACATGGTCGGCGCACAGTACTCCACATTCTAGACCGAGACTGCTGTAAACTGCCATAGACTGCTGTAAACTGCCATAGACTGCAGTTCTAAGAAGCAGGTTAGAGATGAAGGTGGCGATATTCGGCTACAAATCAATTCATTTAATATTTGTGCTTTATTACTTTATAAATTTAATTTTGTGCGTTATTTGTTTATTTATTATTCTATTTATTTGTAAAAACCTGCTAAATTTTGAAATGAATGAAGAGAAATTAATTTGACTTGTTCGTGAACATCGCGCTCTCTACGATTTAAGTCAAAGAGACTACGACAATAACTTATAAAAGACAATTAATTTATGGACAGATATCGGCAGTGAATTAGGTACTTCATATAAGCAGCAGGCAACAATTACGTTCTCTTCGTCTTGATCGATGATAGACACTACGATTCCCGTCGAAGAACGGAAGAGTACTTACGGTCGAAAACAGTTCGGTATGAGCACAGTACCATATGTGTAAATCGAGATGGGCGAAGACAGTCGCGACACAGTAGCCGTACAGTACGCCCACAGTACTACATGTGTAATCCAGCTTAAGGAGGGTTAACAAATGTTCAAATGTAAAGGTAGGTCATGTAATGCAGTAAATGCACCATTGAAAATCTTATTAAAAGAGAAATACTATGCCATTTTTTAAGTATACAAAAAACGTTCTGGTTTACTGTGCAAAGTTACGTGATAAATATGTATAAAAAATTTGAGGTCAATATCTTTTCTATTTCCAAAGACATTAATTATTTAGTAAAAAAACAAAATGGTGGATAATTCTAAAACAAAGTATTTCCGAAAAATGTTTATTGGTACTTTTTTCTTATTTTTACCTACAGAATAGCCTGGTTAAGTTTGGAACAGTATTTTCTAGACACTCTGTATAAGTTAACTACGTACATCTGACTAATTTCTAATGCAAATGCATACATCCAAAATAAACATTAATAAACGGTACCAGAAACTGGCACATACTTTCTCACAAACATATTTAAATGATTAAACAGATTCACTGTGACTTCAGAGAGGGGATACGTTAAATTAGGAGAGTAACTAATAAATATTAGTATTATTAGTTAGAGAGAAAACTATTCCATCGATTTCGAACGAATTTGCACCAAACATTTCAATTAGGCCTGTATAGATGCACGAAAAAACGTTTTGAAAACTTTACAAAAACCTTTTTGGCCAAAAAACCCCAAAAATTTTTTATTATTATTATTGCTAATCAAGAATTTTTAGAAAGATGCTGTTTTTTTAATATGGTAGGGTACATTAAGGGCTACAAATAAGCCAAATTTTATCAAAATCTTTAGAGGCGTTTTTTTTAATAAAAAAATAACTAATTTTTTAGGGGTTTTTTTTGCCAAAAAGGGTTTTGTTTTTCAAAAATGTACAAAACATTTTTTCTTACATCTATAAAGGCTTAATTTACAAGTTTGCTGCCAATTTGTTCGAAATCGATTTAATAGTTTTCTCTCTAACTTTGTGTACATACAGACAGACATTTTGTAAAAACCACTTTTTGGACTCAGGTGGTCCTAAAACGGATATTTCCACAAAAATCTCCCTGTACTTTCTCTATACTACAGTATAGTGAGAAAGTAAAAATAAATGATAGCTATTTTGATAAATTTGTTTAAGCTTTGTTTGTTTTAAATTTTGATTTGGTAGCAATTAATAAGTTTTACTTTCTCCACCCTATACGTAGTATATGGAGAAAGTATTGTTTTCGTAAAAATGTTCGAATTTGAATTTTCAGTTGAATTATCTGTTTTGGTGCTCCCAGAACCCCAAAAAATTGTTTAGTGCAATTATCTGTGTTGGTGCTCCCTGAACCCAAAAATATTTTTACTGGAATTTTTGTTTTGGTGCTCCCTGAACCCAAAAAAGTGTTTTTAGAGTGGTGTTTGTCTGTCAGTCTGTCTGTATGTATACACGACCAGAGAGGACACTATTGGTCCGATTTTCATGAAATTTGGTATGTAGGTACTAAACCTTAATATCTCCGGGCGTTTTTTCATTTTTTTGAATTTTTAATTTTTACCCCTAAAAACCCATAAAAAACGACAAAAATGCAAATTTATCAAAAATGGCTCTAACGATTTTGATCAAATTTTCAGTATTTATAGTGCTTAAGACGCCAAACAAAATGACACCACCCGCTTTTATCAAAACTTTGGCGTTTTATAATTATGGTTAAATGTTTAAAAATAAATAAGTTTGTGTTGTCAATCTAGCATCGCGGCGGCGGCCGCACGGTGTAGCTCCACGGTAGCGAGCACGGCCAGTAATTCAAAGGTCGCGCGATCGAATCAAGCCTGGGACAATAATTTTTTTATACGATTGACGTAGGTAGAATATTATTTTTTTGTTTTGTTCTAAAAAGTAGTAAAAAATAAAATGATTAAAAACAATATTATTTTGACTACAGTAAGTTGGGAGAAAATTTGTGTCAGTTAACTGATACCGTTTATTGAATATAATATGTAATCGTAACAATTACTTTTTACTTTGTTCAGTCCAACAGTCCTTATTTGGATAATCCCAGATTACCAGTTTCGGCGAACTGTGTCGCCATCTTCACGTCTGCGTAAAAATGTAAACATTTCGCACAGTCCACAAGCGTAAAAATAAGATTTCCTTGTCAGGACGAGAATTAAGAAACAACAAACTACATTTAAAAATTACAAACAAACATATTTTAAATAAAACACAAAACAGGTTCAGGGCGATCAGTAATTTGTAGAGTCCTTCATCTTTACAACTAGAATTGTAATTATTTTTTATTTTTTTACGATGAAAGATCATTTTACACGATTTCCTCGTATTAATATAAAAATAAGTATAAATAACATTTTAACGTAGGCCTACACATTAAAAAAAAGCAATTATATCAAAGCCCACTAAAGAATACCGTTGAGGGACGGGCTTGTGTACACCGAGACCTTGACTGCTCCAATCGCCGTAGTGCGACGTTGTCACGTTCTTCCCACGCTTCGAACTGAATGCGGCTGACTCAACGCATTTATAATTCTTTAAACTGTGCGATCAAGCCTCGAGCGGTAAATACCAGGAGTGTTCGAGGCTAGTAGATATGGCAACGCTGCGCGCCCATCCTATTTGCCGCCTCGCAACGGTAATCTTTAGTGGACTTTGATATAGTTACTAAATTGGATTTGCATTGAAATATCTTCAAACGTGTTAGTAACATATTTATACTGCAACTTATACTAACCATCATATTAAATGTAGATTTTGTAAAATATAATAATTATTATTATTTAAGATATATTTTATTTTGTAAAGGTTGAGACCGTTCGGTCGAACTGTACAAAAATTAGATGCCATATTTTTACGATCTTCTCACAAAATCTCATTTCTTATTTTTTGCATTAGTCCCAGTTATTTTAAGACATTTCTGTCTGGCTCTTTTATTAAACTAATTTTGTAAATTGTTGGTCAGCAGTTGGTCCGTACAAATATTTGACATTTATAATTTCTCTGAAATTTTTCTACCACTTGCTTATTTATTCAGCAAAACATGTTTAAAAGTACTACTCGAATTTTTTAAGTATAATTGGTAAAATAAAAAACGTTCAATGTTTATGTGTAGAATCCATATCTCTAACGTTTCTAAAACTGAACACACCTTAACAAAGTTCACTGAAGGTTAGAATTTCTAACAGGAAAATAAAACGCGATTACGTTATAGATTGTGAGAAAAGTAAATACATCCTGACTTAGATTCTGATGGCCCAACTAAACCTATTACTAAAAGGAAGTTCACTTAAACACTTGCTTCTCTTACGAAAGCTTTTAAAATGTTTCTCGCTGACGCTGTTCAATTTCTTCCCTTGTTACGTGTGAACTGAAACATATTGTTTTATATTAACTTTGCCGATAATATGCTTGACGTTGTTTACAACAGATTTTATGCAAATTTTTCAAAACAAACTTTACCGAAATATCCACATTCACCAAGACCGTAGCCACGAAAACTTTAGGACCGGAGTTTTGAATCTAAACCCTTTTAACACATTCACTGCTAAGGACGCACATGTGAGCTTGACACTGAACACTATGACAAGCGGCCGACGCACGCCAACCCCATATTAGGAGTGCTTTCAATATACAATGCATTGCGTGTTTCACACGCCAACCCCCATTTTGGGAGAATTTTCAATAGCCAGAGCATTGCGTGCTTCGCACGCCAATCCACGTGTTGGGAGAATTTTCAATACACAATGCATTGCGTGCTTCGCACGCCAACCCCCATTTTGGGAGACTTTTCAATACACAGCATTTCGTGCTTGACACGCCAACCGCCGTATTGGGAGTATTTTCAATACACAATGCATTGCGTGTTTTGTTAGAGTAAAGTATTTTTGTTGAACCTTCATATTTAATAGATCAGATCAAGCTCACAAGAAAGTAAGGCTGTAACCTGCTGCTACTGCTTCCATGTGTATTGTACGTTGTAGTTTAATCAATTAAATCTAAATATCAGTAGGCTATGCATGCAATGCACAATGATGTAAATTACAGTATGCTGTTGGATCCTCTGTTGTGTTGTATATTTTATAATTAATTTAATGTGAACTTTTTAAACCTACTATTAATGTTTACTACTAAATTTGGGAATTTCGGGGGGGGGGTTGCCCCCCCCCCCCCCCCGGGCTACGGCCTTGACATTCATCGAGAACACAAATACCTAACATTTCACATTGACGACGTAATAGAAATTACCAATTACTTTATTTACTAGACGGAACGAGATATTTAAAATATGATCTGAACAGTTATTGACCTAATGAGGAACCTTGAGAAACCCTTTCTAAAATATAATATAATTTTAAGCAAATTTTTTAAGTCTAAAACTAATTCTTTAGTCTTTTTCAGTCATTGTCGAACTGATAAAATTCGTTAAAAAATTTGCATTTATTTACATAACTGTGATTCTAGAAACTACAAAACACTACGACACAGTTTTAGTTTTATTTTATAGTTTTAGGTATGGTATAGTTTTAGTATTATTTTATAAACTATACCGTCAGGTTTAAGCGTTTTCCATGAACTGAGCGTGTAATATGTATAGTGTTTTGCACTTCTTTGAGTGCATTACATAATTGCAAATCATATTTAAATCGGTTCAACAATGAATGAAAAAAAACGAAAGTATCATCTAAATAGATAATCAAAGTAGGAGTGTTAACAGCATTTCGCGCAAAAAAAAATAAAGGTATTTATATAATACTAGCTGACCCGTACGGCGTTGCCCGTGGTGGTGGTAACTTTGATCCCCCCAAACCCCCTAAAATTTCGAATTTTTTAAAACCCTTTTTTAGTGAACCCTTATGGCCTTAGAGGAAGCTACATACCAAATTCCATTCCAATCCGTTCGGCAGTTTTTGAAGAAATCGTTTTTTTAATAACTTTGATCCCCCCAAACCCTCCCCCTAAAATTTCGATTTTTTTCAAACCCTTTTTTAGTGAGCACCTATGGCCCTAGAGGAAGCTACATACCAAATTTCATTTCAATCTGTTCAGTAGTTTTTGAGAAATCGTGATGAGTGAGTCAGTGAGTGAGTGAGTGGTATTTCGCTTTTATATATAGATGCCCAACCAGTCAAGTTAGGCAAACAAACAAGTAAATCATGAATTAAAACCCTTTAAGTCAACGAATGTTTTCGGTAAAAAACAAAATTCTGAATATATATTCGCTCGCTTAATTAAAAATAAGTTCAACTTTTTTATTATAATTTGAGAATCAATATTATCGGTGTTAAATAATTCGTTAAAATATCAAACTGTAAATGCCCAAATTCAGTGAAATTTTCAAAATTATTTTTAAATTACAAGTGGAAAATCTAAACCACAAATTTTCCTCAACATTTGTTTCTATAAGCGAGTTTTATCCATCATCGTCCAGTTTTTCTCAAATCAGATCACGACGGTCTTATTATGTTGTTTAATGATTAGCGTTATCTTTTCTATCTTAACATCTTTAGAAATCTATACAAATAAAATTGTAAATGTTTGTTCAAAATCTTAAATCTCAGAAAGTTCTTCACCGATTGCTTTTAAATTCTGACACAAAGTTTAATTTAAATACACGAGTGTTTTTATATACATTTTGTAAAACAACGTTATTGTTAGACGTAAAATCAACAAAAACTATACTAAATATTTTACGGAAAGGGAGCGCCATACTAAATAGTAAATAAATATATTTATTGTTGATACTAACAGTAATCAGCTGTTTGTTCTAATATTTCCATTAACAGCTGATTTCAAACTTTGAAACAAGTATTTGTATTTCTAACTTCTAGGTTAGGTCTTTATTAAAGTAGACCCGAACCTTGCTGGTTCTTTAAACCTTTATTATAACTGCTGTTATAAAATATCCGAAATAATTTGAAAATTTAACACTATTTACTATCTTATCTTTGGGGTTGTTATTAATCATATCATAATTATGTGTGTAGAAGGTTCTAACAAGGTTGGCGTGCGGAGCATGCAGTGTTCTCCCCTAGTGAATAATAAAACCTGTAGAATTCTTTTAACATTTATCAACAGTAATAATATTTCAGCAGGATTATTATAGGACAGTAATAAAGAATATTGTACAGTATAATTTAATTAGATTCGTCTGTTTCTACATTTACGCATTTATGTAAATCAATATCAACTCAGTACTTCCTCTATAATATAGCACTTCACTTTCCGGCCCTGCCAGTAATCCGGCGTTTTTATGCAATGTGCAGATGGATCTCTTGTTCTTGGCACTTGGGATATCGCGCGAAAACCTAGATTTACCCCCACCATAATTGACGTGTTTCTGTTTCACCCTTGCTCAGAAGTGCTCTTCTTTACCTTGAAGAAAATGTGCCGTATGATTTCAATACGAAAGGTCTGACTAAAGCCGCAAAATCATTGAAACATGCATTCGTAAAACGTGTTTCGGATTCTATTTATAAATTAATAATCTGGGAAACTACTTTAAGTTATAAAGAAAGCTTTATATTTTCTACGTGTTAGCTTAATATATGGAAATTATTGCTTAAAACTCCCAATAAATGAGTTAAAAGTGTTCGATTTTTACTCAGTTAAACTGTGGATTAAAATGGATTGCCGTCAATTTCTTTCAATTATGAGATATAAGACAAAAGCACAAAGCCTTTAAGAACAAATTTAAGATATTTCACAACTTTTTAGGTTGAAAAACGGCGGCGTCCGAAACACGATAGTACGAAGTGTATATTTTTGCTGTTTTACGCAAGGTATAGAAGACCCTTAAAATAAGCTTTGCTCAATACTGTAGTCAATGGTCGGGGTTTATTACTCTGTACAAATAGCGTCAAGCCAAGGCACTTAAACTACAAGTGCCAAGAACGGTTGATCAAACTGCGTGTGTCTACTTTGTCTGCCTTACGCCAGTCCGTTCCGTGTTGTGCTCGCTCGCTGCACTGTGTACAATCAGTGCAGTTTTGTGTGTTTGCAGAGCTGTGAGTTAAAAATGTCTCAGTGTAATCGTAACCATAAAACATTACCACTTATGGATAAAAACAAGATTTTGAAACGATTTGAAAACGGTGAAGCAACTTTTTAACTGTTTGTTGGAAAGAGCTCAAGTAACGCGTACACCAATCTAGAAAAACAGAGAACAATGCAGTATTAGGTTTATTCTTATTATTTGTTTTGTTATAAGGAACTCAAAAGTGGATTATTTCTGTTGTTTAATGTCTTTTTTCTGTCTGTGAGACGGAAAGCAGAACAATACAGGAAAAGACAATATCAATAATCGGATTCGAAACCCTAAGCATAGTTTGTTTGCACACTGGCCTAGTTGTTAGCGAAGATATATCTTTGAAGTTAGGGCAAAAGGGCTTAAGTGAGAAATTGTTTAACGAATTGGTATTGTATGAATAAAATATATACTAGCTGACCCGTACGAAGCATTCACATTCAACTTACTTAAATCCCACTTAATTAAATAAAGTATAGCTCGTTAGATTTAGCAAGGACTTTACGATGCGCTGGAGGGATGGAAGAATATAGGCAAGTGGGTTCGACCGCTGGACGGGAAGAGACTGTTGAGAATAGTGTGATTTTTCGTTTATTTACGTTTCATACACCAAAGAATCCGAAAAAAGCCTTATCTCAGTTTTTGTCTGTCTGATGTCGGTAACGCTCGCGGATCTGTTTCGTGTTCATGATTAACGTTAAAACAACTTATAACGATAGATAAATAACAATTTTAACAAAGAAATAAACATGAGTAATAATAAAAACTACATTTTGCTACTATTTAAAGTATTAAGTAAACTAAATAAACTTATAACTTACTATTTAAAAAAGTACATAAATAGGCCTACGTTTATTCATGTAAAAGTATCGGTAGTAGTGTATTAAAATTGTGTCTATTAATATTATGCGATGATTTGATATCAGCTGTTCCAATTAATTTAGTGGATATGAAAATCAGGTGACATCAATAATTTAGTTAGTACTGTAAACGAAAACTAGGCCTATGTTGTCATTTTTACTTCAGGAATGTTACTGAGAAAATAGGTTATTTTGAAAATAAATATATTAAATTTATTATTAATATTATTAATCACAGTGTGATGAAAAGTATCGTTTCGAAAAGCATCACTTACGGTCCTAGTGATGAAATATACTATTTACTGAATGTCGAAAAAACACATTATGCATCTTAAAAACCGACAGTTAAGTTATAAAACTAGCATACCCACATAAAATGCTTCCATTAAACCTAATTATGCAAATATAAACAATACAAAATAAACAACGCTAAATAACAATAATAAACAGCGATAGTTAAATTAAAAATTGATTTGTGCACGGACAATAATGTTATTGGAAACGCGTACAATTGCTTCAAGACCGAAGTGTTCCGTTCAAAGCTCGGTAATCGACTGAGCTTCTCTGACCCCCCACCACTCGAATTAACTCCGAGTCTACTGCGCATCTCGAGGTCACAGTCCTTGCTACAAATTCCGAGCTATACACGCCGTATATTTAGTATCGTATAGTGCGTATACTATACGATACTAAATATACAATTAATTAAAAATAGCAATGTAGTGGCGTAACGGCAGCTCTCCAGCTGGGTATTGTTATCATCAGTGTTGCCAACGCCAGCAAAATATCCCTACAACTTACTTGATCATACATCACTGTCGCTTTTGGATTCTTTATTTCTTTTTTTTCAATTTTTTCGTATAATTGTATTTTGTATATTTTTCCGGTGTAGCGGTTAAGGAAAGCTTTAAAATTATGCCTCATTCATATAATTTGATAATGTATTAAGGAAGTTATGGCGTACCGACAAAAAAATGGCCTTGAGAAATAATATATGTGATTGTTTGTGATTTCAATGGTTACGCGGTCAAAAATCAATGGTAAAAAAGTCGAAGTTATATAAAAACAAATTTTCGTGTTTTGTTTTAATAAATATATATAAAATATATATATACACATACATAAATATCTTATAAAAATTATACAGAACACCCCAAGCCGGAGACCAGGTAACTAGTCATATCCCGTCAGCTTTTAAACAAGCCAACCACCGTTTGCTTTACTTCCGAACTCCTACCCTCAAACCACAGATATGAAAAGTTACCTAGTCTAGCCGAAATTCAAACCCCGTATCTTCTGATCAGGAAGATTCTACGCTATCCACTCTGCTATGGCTTGTCAATGAGAACTGAGAAGAAAACAGCAATAATTGAGTTACGTGCTACCATATTGCCTATACCCCTTCTCTTCTCGCATATAATATATACTTCAATGCCAGCTATGAGTTTGTCAAAACTTTGATTGCTTCTCATGTATCGTTAACAATTTCTGACTTAAGCCCTTTTGCCCTAACTTCAAAGATATACTTTAGTATATCTTAACTCAGCAGTTCTGCTCCGTGATCAAGTTATTCGTTTTTTTTTCAGTTGGCTTAGTAGTCAATAAAACAAGACCTAATAGGCCTATACAGTGGTCTTTCGGTAGGCCTAATCCGGCTGATATAGGACCAGAGCACGGCCGGATTACAGAAAAAGCCGGATTATTGGAAATAACTAATAAGAGCGCATTTAAACGTCAGAAGATGTGTTTTATTGTAAACATATAATCAATGTTTGATTTGTGATCTCTGATAACTTTGGTACCTCAGATAGGGAGGGGGAAAATATAAAACGTAATTTTTAGAGCAGTGGAACTATGAGCTATTGCGGAGGGTGAAGCGATGTAAAACTAGGTCTGCTTAATGCGTGACTAGATTTTACCTCAGGTGGCTGTAATTCATTTTGATAAAAACATTTTTTATTTCAATTTTTGTAAATTTAGTAGGAAAGAATTCTTAGGTTAGGCCTGGACTGACGAATCAACACATATATTTACATTTATTAACATAGCAACCAATTGAATAAAATAACAGATAAAACAGCTGTTTGCTCTAATATTTCCATTAACAGCCGATTTCAAACTATTATGCAAACTGAGTTTGAAGCAATTCTTTGTATTTCTAACTTTTAGGTTAGGAATTTATGAAATTTTAGACCTGAGCCTTGCTGGTTATTTTAACCTTTGTTATAACTGCTGTTATAAAATATACGAAATACAGTAATTTGATTTTAACATTTAATTAAAAATTATTTACCATCTTAGCTTTATGGTTATTATTAATCCTACTCCTTTATTATAAAGAAAACACAACATAATTATGTATATAGAAGGTTCCAACGGGGTTGGCATGCGGAGCACGCAGAAGTTTTCCCTAGCATTTTATAAGTCAAAAGTTCTTGGATTTAATCCATAAAGTTCGATCTTCAAAAATTAAAAATTTTTTTGATAATATTTTGAATTATCCACCAAAAACAAAATCCAGTTCAGAAATTACTATGTGGACAGTACTGTTATAATAAGAAAAGGCAATATAAAATTGAGAATTCAATCTCGTATCTTCAATCTCATAAACAGCCCTTGGCTGCACTAAATCCTTATTAAATCGTTCTGCTCAGCCTATTTGAATTAGCAAACATGTACTTCTATATTTATCTAACTCTTTACTCAGGGAGGCGTTGGTGCCAGCTTTCCTCAAGACAAGACAATACATAAAACCAAATGTTTTAATAGGATGGTATATGTTCCAACGATTATAAGTTATATCTTTTAAATATTTGAAATACTTTAGTTTTATACTAGATAACGTTTTTATAACCAGGATAATTGTTTAATTGATGCCTTTTACTTTCTCACTTAACTACAGTATAGAGAAAGTATAGTGATCGCAACAAAAATCAATGTCGATATTTTTTGTGGAAATGTTCGTTTTGGGACGTCGTTCAAAATGTCTGTATGTATACAAAGCTAGAACCAAAACTATTAGATCGATTTCGAACAAATTTGCACCAAACATGTCAATTAGGCCTGTATAGATGCACGAAAAAAGGTTTTGAAAATTTTTGAAAAACAACCCCCTTTTTGGCCAAAAAACCCCTAAAAAATCAGTTTTTATTTTTTTATAAAAAAAACGGCTATAATAATTTTGATAAAATTTTACTTATTTATAGCCTTTAATATACCCTACACTATGCAAAAAAACCGCATCTTTCTAAAAATTCTCGTTTAGCTAATAATAATAACTTATTTTTTGGGGTTTTTTTGGCCAAAAAGGGGGTTGTTTTTCAAAACCTTTTTTCGTTAATCTATACAGGCCTAATTGACGGGTTTGGTGCAAATTTGTTCGAAATCTGTCGAATAATTTTCTCTCTAGATAATAATAATAATAATAATATTTATTAGTTAAT
This sequence comes from Philaenus spumarius, assembly GCA_018207615.1. NCBI lineage: Eukaryota > Metazoa > Arthropoda > Insecta > Hemiptera > Aphrophoridae > Philaenus > Philaenus spumarius. Next base: position 8,293 of record JAGFPH010002085.1, on the reverse strand, counting down.
CTCCTAGATTAATATCACCTCTCCTACCCCTCCTACTATATTATGAAGTTACAGTGAATCTGTTTGATAATTTAAATATTTTTGTTAGAAAGTATGTGCCAGTTCCTATTACCGTTTATTAGTCAAGTTTATATTTTCAATGTGAAATAGTTTATTGAATCAAATGTGGTTATTGTAATGAAATTGGTTTGATCTCACCAGAATACCAAGATTTAACTTGACGTTTTCTTGGTTATTCTTCAAATATACACACTATATTTATTATGCCTTAACAGAGCCACAGATAAATGAAACTATTATTCTTTTATCTGTGACAGAGCACATAAACTTTTCTTTTTTTATGTGGTTTGGTATTGAATTCTTGTTTTTAATTGATGGATATAATTAATGACCAAATCCTTCATACGTTTAATCATGGGTCCTTTCTTCTCGGTCATACCGTTAACAATTGGTTTAAAAAAATTTTCACTCAGATGTTCATTTATTAAAGCTTCCGCCTTCTGGATCATCGTCGGTATATTTGTGTATGTGTGTGGTATGTAATTCATTTTAAAATTTGACTGTTTGTTTACACAACCTTATTGCTTAGCACTGACAAAATTTATTTTGACTGCTTAAATTTATCAAATAATTTCTCTTTAAAACTTGTAAATCCTATAAACTAATTTGCATAGTTATTGTAGTTCGATTTTACACTCGTGAATTAAAAGTTATTGGAAATCTATCTTCCAATTATTAGTTTTCGCTTATGACGTCTTACTAGACATGAGAAGGTTTATAATTTATTCTATGCCCCTGAGATCATGTTCGTAAAAAGATTCGGATGAAATTTTCGGAACAAATTTTCATCTACCGAATCGATTGCACACATTTCGTATTTTATTTCATAAATTGCCCTACAAAAAACAGTCTGCTAAATTTTATTTACACAATATTTTATTTTATTTTTTATCAAAATATCTGTCACTAATTTCCAGTGACAGTATACAAAATCGAAACACTTCCAGGCTCACCAACGACAACGTTGACAGCATTTTAAGAATTGCAGTTGCTTCAAAACCTAATAGCATTGATGCGATAGGCCTACTCCAGGACTACAAAGGATTCGGACAGTCAATCTCAAAATATCCAGAATTATGTCTTTACTTGATGATAATTTCCTTTAGTTGTTGATTTTTAATAAATAATCTTTTGCCTAGTTGACTTTGTATTTCTGAGAATGTAACAAAACATATTTTCTTGTAGCCTTCGTTTTTCAATGTAACATTCGTGTTTGTAATAATAATATTTATTAAAAATAGGTTATGCATTTTCATGATTTTACTTAATAATACTGATTCAGCTGACCAGTGCGAATATCTCCCAAGTTAGGAGTACTTACCTACGTTGATCTAATTCAGTTACGTTGATTTATAAATAACAGTTTATAAAGATTTATAACGCTGTACGTGTATTTAATTCTGTTGATTTGCATGATAGATTACACTTGCTTATAGAATGTAAACAATCTAACTAACAGATGTCAAGTTAGTTAAACAGATTGTTAATAGATGGCGAATTTCATTAGGAATCATGTGAACTTGCACGTGAAAGTTTTTTAATCAATTTCTTTTACGAAAATATTAATCTATGCTATTTGTCTACTTTTCGTCAATAGCGGGGAACATAATGCTTTAAAATTATGTTTGAATCATTAATTTTGATGAATAATTAAAGTAGATATGGCGTTGCCACAAAAAAA
>JAGFPH010002084.1:198632-211841 GCA_018207615.1 Philaenus spumarius | reverse complement strand
GGAGTTCAGAACATGGCAATGATGACATGCATCCAAAGTGGAGCGTTAAATCCCTTCTTGTGTATATTTGTGATGAATGAACTTGCTTGATTACTTGGGTTGAGGGTTTTGTGGCACATAGAACTTACACAATGTTTAGGAAAACCAAAGAGCAAATATTGCAAGGTAGGTATGCACACGACTCCTGCTAAAACTTGGGAAGCTTCAGCTAGGCATACTATTGGTAATACCTGCACCATACAGCCAATAGATCTGCTCCCATTAAACATATAGCTGCATTCAGGCAATCCCCTGACAGACAACTCAGAGATAAGTATCATGACGAGATCAACAAGTTTAAAAAAAAATCTCAGATGGTAGTAAGGATAAAAGGTTCAAATTTCAGAAAGTAAATCTCTTGAGAAAACTGCATATTATATAGATTACGCAAAAATCCACAATATAGAGGTTTTCGTTACAGAAAAAACATCAATAAAGGACAGAGATCCATACGATTTCAGACAGTCCTCACGGGTTTGAAATGTTATAATTGTGAGTAGATTGGCTTCAAAATGTCTACGAGTAAAAACATCATTGTCTATTTGCTGTTATATCACAGATCACAAAGGAATTTCAGCACAAGCTAAGCATGATGTCAAGGTATATTTTATTACCACAAACTTCTGAACACCAAAAACAAGCTTGGAAACTTGCATGGCCCTATGCTGTAGGTTTAAAAGACATTATTTTAAACATAGAAGTAGAGCAGTCACAATCTAATTAGTTACTGTGACAGATGGCTCTACAGACACAAACCCAAATAAAACAATACTAAACTAAACTAACCAGTGATGTTGGAACTGCTCAATGACTCAGCTAACTCGGTCTGAAACAAAGATCACACTGTTTAAACAACACACACTTATAAATGAGGAAAACTATTGAAATTCAAGATTGGTATGAAACTCAGCTTTACCAGTGTGCATTAATTGAAAGGATTTTTCTTGTTTGACTCTTAGTTAAGAGTATTACTGTACCAGGTTTGAAGCAAATCCCAATACGACAAAAGAAAAATCACAAAGCTCGAAGGGTGAGCTTTCTGTTGGTAGGGATGACAAATTAACATTTCTGGAAAAGAGCAGAATGTTGTATATCTCAGTTGAGTAATAAAAAAAAAGTTTGTTTTCTTTACGTGTTCTGATTTGAATTGTTCCTAACTTGTAAATAATTGTGTAATTTGTCCATGTCTGATAATTTGAAGACTATCTTCGTATTAGGGCTATGTGTTTAATATCTGCACTTATAAAAGCCAAATACCACTCATTGATTGATTAACTGATCACAGTTTCTCAAAAACCATACAACCTAAGAACTTGAAATTTGGTACACATTTTGTTAACAGAAATAGAGACATCAAACAGGACTGTGAGCAGAATTTCACGTAAACAAGGTATTTATTTAAAATAAATCCAGTCCAGTAAGGCAAAAAGCAAGTTAATCATATACAGTATGTTTTAAACCCTTTCAGTGCCAACGTCCTATTTAACCAGACGTTTCAAAACCTGCAAGAAGTGCCAAAGTCCGCTTGGACAGGACGTTTGAAAATGTGCGAGAAATGCCAACGTCCAATTGCGCCGGACGTTAGGAAAAAAATAAAAAAAGATTATTAGTTTTAATATTTTATATCAATCTGATAAGAAAGAATAGTTCTTTCGGTTTTACATATGATATAGTATATAAAATCGATGCACAGATAGATACTAATAGTAATAATTCAATCGAGTTGACTGTGAATTGGCAAGTCAGCTGCTTCACAATTATTCTTTGCGCTTTAGTCTTGATGCACATGGGATTAACGATTAAAAAAATTAACGATTAAAATTAATCGTTAAAAATATGGGTAACTTTTAACTTAAACGTTAGTTTTAAAACTGATTAACTTTTAACTCTTAATCGTTAAAATATTGTTTAACGATTGAAACTAACGTCAGTTAATTTGGCGGATGCCCGGAAAGATTTGTCACAATGGAAATGCCGGCCGGGTGGGTGGGCCTGACATGACAACATTCAATATTCCTTAGTTTGGGTTATTTATTGCTTATTGGCCGGCCGGAAGGGGTGGGGTGTCTAAAGAAAGATAGAACTAGCTATTAGCCCAGATCCCTTATACCTGTATAAGGTACCTGGGCTATTAGCTAACGGTAACGTAAACAAACAAAAGAACGCCGTCAACACACCCATCAGTGTCATTCAATTAGCCCTTGGGTATACGCATGCCATTATTACAGTTAGTTGGATAGTTTTGTTAATTTTGTATACGTTTTTTAGTTGTTTTGCCCTGTTGTAGTGATTTACAGTTTAGATTTTATTTAGTAGCGAGTTAGTGATTGTTAATAGTGAGTTAGGTCCAGTGTAGCAGTATTTTAATTTTTTACTTTTTAATTTTAATTTTATTATGACTTTATTGTGGCCAGTCATTTTAAACTTTTATGAACAAATAACAAGGGAGGGAAATAGGTATACATTTAAATGCCTATTGTGTTTACCAAAATCTAAAACAATCAAGGCTTCAACAATTTCTGCCTCCAATTTAAGGACCCACTTAAAGGTAAATTGTGTTTTAGCCGTTTTAGGTTGTTGCCTATCCAATTTGTGCCGTATATTATTGAGATTTGTGTTTTATTATAGGGCATACGTTCAAGGCGTTTACATATATTATAGGGCGTGTGCAAGCATATTTTCAAAAATTCGCCAAATATAGTAATTATATACCAATTCGAAAGTATTCTATAGCTTTTTTGTAGAGAAAGGTTCAAAGAATTTATATATGTCAGTAAAAAAGTGATAGATGTAAATTTTACAAACTTATTAGCTCAAGAAACAAAAAATGTTCAGTAATGAAAGGAAAAGGTTCAACTTTAGACCTACATAAAAAGTAGTAAACATTTTTGTATTTTTTTTTCAAAACGTACAAAAGTTTTGTAATTTAGTTCTAAAAAGAACTGTATCAATATATTTATCAATTTCAAATTTCTTGAAGAGTGTAGATAAATCAAAGAATTAAATTGAATAATTGTAAAATGTTATTTTCTAAAAGAATTCATGTAGTGGTCCTCGAATAACAAAATGATATCAAATGAATAAAAAACTCGGATAGGTTCCGAAAAATTGCTTTGAATAACAAAATCGCAAATAGCGAAAACCAAATCTTATGGGAAAAGGAAGGTTATGTTCGTGACATATAGAACATTTTAAAACATTATGTATTAATACCTATAAATCCTATAATTAATTTATACATAAGATACAGGCAGTAATTGTTATCGCGGTTCCGCTTTACGTGATTTCGCTTTTACGCAGTAAAAAAAAGTCATTAAACGGTTTAGTATTTAAGCTGAGTTGTTTGGAGTGTAGGCTACAGTTGATAATTTCATAAGTTATGGGAGCGTTGTTTGTCATCTCACTCTCCCCTCAAGGCTCTCATAATTCATAATGTTACCGTCGGTACCTCTACCCACCCCTACTTGCTCTGTCATTGCTTGAGTTTGTCTATTTTTAGAACTTAGTCAAGTCAAAGCATCAAGCAATCTTTCACTGTCAGTACCAGTAGCAAAAATATTCTAATCTAAAACGTAGTAAAAACTTAATTTCTTTCAAAATATTTTACTGTAATTTCAATTAATTCTCCCTACAACTGTCCATGTGCAAGAATGTTTTCAAAAATTCGAAAAATATAGTAATTATAAACCAATCTAAAAGTGTTCCATAGCTTTTTATAGAGAAAGGTTCAAAGAAGTCATATATGGCAGTAAAAAAATGATTGATGCAAAATTTACAAAGTTATTAGCTCAAGAAACAAACATTTTTTGTAATTTTTTTCATAAATTAAAATGTAAAAAAGTTTTGTAATTTAGTTATAAATAGAACTGTATATAAATATATGTCAATTTCTTATTTTGAAAACATCAGTTTTTATGTTCCTACCACAAGACTGCTAACAAAAGTAGGCATAGTTTGAATAGTAATTTAAATGTAGGAATGTATCCTTTTCCAAAAAATGAAATATTATTATAAGAAAGTGTAGAGAATAAATCAAAGAATTGAACCGTATACTTGTAAATTATTATTTCACTAACGTATTTGAATTCACTTTATTTGAATCACAAAATGAGATCAATCAAATGAAATGTCGCGCGTGCGTATTGATAAACCTTATGTCGTGCCGTATTTTAACTTTTAACTTTAATCAGTTAATTTTTTCAGACATTAACTTTAACCAGTTATTTTTTCTGGCTTTAACTTTAACCAGTTAAATATTTTGTTAACTTTCCCAAATCTGATTGTTTGTTTTGTTTTATATTCTGTACGTAGGTTATGTCTGATTGTTTTGGATTTCTGTAAATTGTTTAAATATATGTAATGGGTCAAGATCACCCTTGCGTGAGGATACCGTGAGAAATTTAGTGGAGGAAGAATATCTTGAGGACAATTTTGTGAGTGATATTTCTGTATCTGAAAGTGATGACAAAAGTATTTTCTTTTTTTTACAACACTGACAGTGACCCAGATTATGATCCTGAGGATGATGTTAGACCTATCAATAATTTAGGAATTAGGCAAGATATATTTTCGGACAGTTAAGATGAAGAGGTTAGGCCTAATGCAACATTTACTCCTCCCAGACTTATTGCAAGGCCTAGAGGTAGACCAAAACTTCCTAGGCCTAATTAAGATGATTATAATTCTGGTATTGAATCTGAAGATGGAACAAAAAGGGCATACATAGTAAATGTATTACCGAACCATAAATGCTAAACTAACATTTACAACTCAATTATAAATATTTTAGTTTAAATAGTGCTGAAGTGTTTCAATTCATAATTATTCTTTTACTAATTTGTTATTTTTGTTTGATGTGCTAAATATTTTTGAAATATTATATTTTGTAAAAAGTTATTTACTACTTATATTAGAGATTATGAAAATTTTTTAAAACGTTCTTATTTCAAAAAAGTAGTGTAACTTTTTTGTTTAGCAATATATTGGGCTAAAATTTTAAACAAAAGTATAGAACAAAATGAGATGTGCAAGTTTTCAAGTCATATATTTTGTCTTCTTCTGTTTTCTTCATACAAAGTGGAAATTTATCAAACATTTTTGTTAAGGTAAGCAATTTTATTTTTTCTAAATTTTTTGGTATGTTATAAAGGTGTTTAAAGTAGTAGATATTATTTATAGATCTATTGGAAGAAAAACAAAGCAAAAATCATGATGATATCTTATAAAATAACAAAAATACAGCACTTTTATGTAATCCTTACAAATTCGCTAAAAACAGGTCGGCACTTTTGGGAACACTATGGGAGAAAATGCCTGGCACTTTTTTGTAGTGCATGCAAAAAAAAATGACTGGCACTGAAAGGGCTAAAAGAATATTTTGAAGCATTCATATTATTCAAGGTCAACTTGTTGCAGACATGGGGTTCGACGCTCCAGGGTGAGTGAGGGGGACAAAAGGCACATTACTGCCATGAGTAATATGAGACATCACAATAAAGAGTCTGCCGAACACAAATTAAAAACTTTTGTTAGTGTATGCAAATTTATTTTGTGGACTTTTGTTATAATATCTACACAATGAAAGTGTAAACTATAGAACTGCAGGCCTGCAGAATATGTCCGAACGCCCGAACGAGGTTCGGGGGAAATTGGGACTAAGCTGGGGAAATTTTGGCCGGGGAAAAATCCACCAAAAATAAGGAAAATATAATTATTTTGGGGAAAAATAGATAAGAAATGAATGGGTACAAAGGTCAGCTTAATCGGTTTGTATGATACATATACAAACACACCAACACACACACACATACAAAGTGTGTTGTCTGCTCTCTGTTGCAAGTTTCAAGTCGGACAGGGTTCCTATTTAATTTTCACCGCACAAAATATCGTACGGTGGAGCCGCGATACGACATTAATCTTCACCGCACAAAATATGCTATGGCCGAGCCGCCGATACGATATTTTTGTGCCTGTTGATGAATGGCAGTTTCCTGATTCTTGACTGGCGTTCAAATATACATTCGTTGGGTATTAAAAAATAATTATTATGATACCGGTATGCAAATTTTGATTAGTTGCATACAAATGATATTATTCAAGCGATTAGAATTAAATTATATTAAACCAAATTATACGATACTTAATGTATAGATTAGGTTAGGTGTTTTTTTATTTTATTTTACCGAAATTCGAAATCAGTCTTTATCAGTAAAATGCGTACAATGTGATGTGCGTACTCATTTATTACTTCGGTTTGCATTAAAATGATGCGATGATTTTTTCCTTTACACACGGTATAAGCACTCACAGACGTCGTAGAAAACTAAATCGTAGGTACCAAAATCTTCGTAATTTTATTGCGGAGAGTTGAAAAGCTTTTGAGCTTTCTAGCATGAGGCGTAGCGCATCAGGGTCACATTTTTGGGTCAACATTTTGAAAATATTGGGTTTTGGGAACAAAACAACGATTTTGCGAGTTAAAAAGTTTTTGCATAAAAATTTTGAAAATTCAGTGTGGGGTATCGTTTTATATGTTTTTGGGTACGGGAAAACCGATGTTGACAGTTAAAAAGTCGTAGCACGTCGGGGTCTCGTTTTTGGTCCAAAATTTTTAAAGTACAGTGTGGGGTAACGTTTTATATGTTTTGGGTACGGGAAAACCGATTTTGACAGTTAAAAAGTCGTAGCGCATCAGGATCGTGTTTTTGGATCAACATTTTGAAAATTCAGTATGGGGTATCGTTTTATATGTTTTTGGGTACGGGAAACCCGATTTTTGACATTTAAAAGTCGTAGCGCGTCGGGATCACGTGTTTAAATCAAAATTCAGTATGGGGTATTATTTTATATGTTTTTGGGTACGGGAAAACCGATGTTGACAGTTAAAAAGTCATAGCGTGTCAGGATCACTTATTTTTAACTAAATGTAACAAATGAAAAGTAATTGTTAAGTTTAATTTTCTTTCAATTCGTGTGATCTGTCCGGACGATTTTCAGTAGTGACTGTGATTCAGTAGGTAGGTAATTCGGTAATTGAATTGGAACTAATTAAACATAACATTTATTTTGTTTTTACCACTTAAGTATAGGCCTGTGTTACACTGTAAAATATTTTATAAAATATGTAAAATATTTAAAAGATTTGAAAAGTGATTCTCTTGTATAAAACATTTTGGACTTGTACTAAAAGGTAAATATGAATCTAACATTTTATAAAAGGTAAAATGCCAACCTCTTAAATTTTATAAAAAAAATGTTATAAAAGAAATATATTATAAAAGATGGCCCATTACACTATCAAAGATCTTTGTCAAAGAACTTTTATAAAACATATTTTATAAAATATTTTACAGTGTAATATGGGCCTTAGGACTACTTTTAAACATAATAAAATAGCAATAATCAAGTAGTATTTTTTTGTTTTAAACCTTTTGGGACCATCTGAAGATATTTCACTGTAGATATTTAATTTCACTGTAGTTAATTAAGTAAAAAAATGCTATTATTATTTTTTTGAAGATTTATATTGAAATTTATAATGAATATAATAAAAATTATTAAAACATAAGGTCAATAAATATGTTGAAATAGATAAACAAACTGTGTTAATGTCTGGCGCATCTGTAGCGAATACCGATCAATTTTGGGGAAATTTTTAGTGAAAAAAGTGTGTTCTAGGGAAATTTGTGCTAAAACATTTTCTGCACCCCTGTAGAACTGTTTCAAGTTAAAAATACAACTTTTAAATTAGGCAAGGAACATAATTGTTTACAAATCCTGTATTTTTTAGAGTAAGTCCTCTATTTACAAAGATTAGAAACTGTAAAGAAAGATACAGGATTGCCCAACAAAAAGAATAACCTAGTAGTTCTGTGAAACAGTAGACGTCATGAAAAAATCTAAAATCTCCTCTTCATTGCGGATTTTTATAAAAAAGGTTTTTGTCTAATGGAATAATTCTCGAAATATATGGCATAATATTAATTTAATGTTAGTAGGGAGATATCAAACTGGGATAGATAAAGGTATAATTTGCTCGTTTCAATCCAAAAATGTACAAGATCTGTCAAATCAATTAGCTAATTATTTTGCATCAGTTTATTCCAGTCACAACACAAATTTGCTGCTTAAATATTTTCATAAACCTCTTTCGCCTTAGTTCAAATTGTCCTCTTGTAATATCAACGACATCAGTAGTAAAATTGCATATCTCAATGTCAAAAAAGTAGTATGATTCAATAAGATTCGAGCTAGAGATATAAAAGAAAATTCACAAATAATCACAGAACCCATTATATAGTTGATACATATTTTAATTTATTTCTGATTTAATATTCTCTTAACCATCCTTGCAAACTGCATAAAAAAAGATAAGAAAGAAAATGTATTGCACACATCGATTTAAATGGCTTCAAGTAACATTCATGTCAAATTTGAAGAAATCAAACAACACATTTGGCCGTGATGGTGAAATAAACAGAGTTGTGATGGACACAACACCAAACAGCTTTTGTATTTTTGTTTGGTCGTAATCCGTAACAAAAAGACAGACAGACAAAATGCTGAACAGTCTTAAAACAGGGCTGGATATATTAAATAAATACCATTACTTTTGCGTAAATGCTGCTCACAGTCCTATTTTGTCTCTGTTTAGCTGATGATGATAGTTTTGCCTATTTTTCAGGCATTGTCGAATTAAATAATATTTAAAAAATGATTTGCATTTATTTAATGCGCGTTAAGAAACTACAAATTAACGATTTACACACACTAAATTTAAATACACACACAACACATAAATATGCTGATCATAATATAAATTTAAGTACACATACAACACATAAATATGCTGATAGGCTTATCATAATATGAAATTTCAGGTAGACCGCACACATGTACTCTGGTCCGTCCTTGAGTCAGTAATGATATTGACTTTGTGTAACGGTGTTTGTTGAAGATACTTGGCTCTGATAATAATGTCAAATATAGTATTAGGCTGGAAATTTTCTCATTTAACAACAAATCTGGGTCTGAAATTGTGGCTTTGTAAACGTGGGACACTTCATGGACATTCATATTTGCTCATTTGGAACATTTAACATGAATTTTCATGTTATTTTGGATGTTGGTTTAAGTATGACATGCATCTATTAGCTGTTCTGCAAATTTAAAACGGATTGGGTTAGATTTGCTATTGGGAAGGCGTTCTGTGAATCTTGTTTTGAATGTGCTCTAGCTATTTTTACTTTTAAAGGCTAGTTTGTAACATTGTTTTGGGGGTATTTTTCTGCAATATTTTCTAGTATCCCATGGTATTTAATAGAAATGTATTTAGGTTTTTCCTTTGTTATTTGGTTTATATTATTTTTATTTTTTATAATTCGATCTATTATTGTGTGTTCACATCCATTTGATGTAGCTAACTGTTTTATTTAGAAACTAAACAAAAAAGTAGAGGGGATAGAAAGGAGGGGAGGGGGAGGGGTAGAAGGTTAGGTAGGAAGAAGGTACTGGGGAATGGAGCTTACTACGTTATACACCCGGGTCACTACCTATAAATAAAATTAACTACATTCTCGCAGACTGATGGTTGGGTTAAGTAATAAGGTAGCACTGTAGTTGTTAATAAATGTTGTCATAGATTTATATTCACTTGTCTTTAGCGATTTATTTCAACAATCTCAATCTTTCTTTATTCAAGTAATTGTAAAAACAGTTTTATATTTGTATTCTTGCACCAAACACTGTATTTTACGTTACAAACTTTTGACCATGGGACAATAGTGCTATGAACACATAAAGTTTGTAAGTAGATGACCCACTGTATTCAAATAATGTAAAAGCTGTATGACAACAATCATAAACACAATACTGATCATAAAATATTATTCCTTATTTGAAGTTAATATAAGAACTTAACACTTGGAAGTGGGTATGTTGAAATTATAAATACTCATTAATTGTAATTCTAATAAAATGTATTCTACTTACATCTTTAATGTCAGTAAGGTCCAAGGGATCAGGTTCATTTAATATAGATGCAGACCTACGCACACAGAAAAAATTTAATTAATAACAACTTATAAAAAAAAGGTACTTGATCTTAACCACAAAACTTTGTCAATTTATCTTAAAACAGCGGTAACACTGAAGACATGAAAGAAAATTACCGTCCTAGATAAAACGTACCTAACAAAAACTAACTTAAACCATACATAATGATTGGTTAACAAGAAATAGAAAAGTGTTGTTACCATTGCAAAACATTGCTTAGTCTTGCCATTAAATTAACTCCCAACAATATCATTGGCATTTTCTAATTTCATAATAAAAACATGAACATCCTAATATTTTTACTGTTATTATGAATTACAGGTATTGATTGTTTGGTACAGGTTTTTATGTACCTGATAAAACATTGTACTGATATTAGATAGTACTTGATACAAGTACCTGATACTCTTTGTATCATGTACAACCTACTGAGACCATTATTTATTTTGTGTGAATATGTACAAGAAGTCTTATAAACTATTTGTAATAAAATCATATATTTGTAGAACCTTATAAATAATATAAGGTATAGTAGTATAATATAATACATTAATTCTAAACTTATAATAATTTATAAAAAGTATTTTAATACAGTTTTTAAAGCATAAATAGCAGGGTTTGACACAACATTTATATGTTTTCTTATGCAATTTTACATGTAGAATACAGAACCACAATAATCTCATTTCCCGCCAAAAGTGCACTTAGCCAGTTTTGCTATGACCCGCCTCAAATGTATTATTGAGGTAATAATTCATTGAAAGTTTTATTGGTTAAACATTCAATGCATAAAAATTAACTTTCTCTTTTAAAGATACTGGGGAATTGATTTTATTAATTACACTAGGGGAGACCCAGGCGTGCTCGGATGCCAACCCCGATAAAAACTTCTATACTGCAGCGGAAAATGTCCGTGCAATTCCCGAAATTTTGAATTTTTCAAATATTTTTTTTTGAATAATTCAATCTTTCTAGACTACTACGGGCATCATACGTATGTAGGTCATAGAAATGCAAGTCAGGGCAAGATGAGAGTTAGCTGGCGAAAAACGGCAAAAGTAACTTAGCCGAAATTATCTGATTTCTGAGGGAATAGCCGGGATTTAGGAATTTGCGAATTAGTGGTTTTATGTGGTCAATGCATTACGCTAAACGCTTATGTATTGGGCACCTAATTCCCGAAACGTAATAACGGAAATTGCTTACGTAATATGCGTTCAAAGTTAAAAAAAAAATTCAATTTAACTCAAAATCCAAAAGTAAGGGTATTTTTGGATTCAAAAAAATCCCAAAAAAGAAATGTCATATGACAAAAGGTCATAATGTTAATATTAAAGAAAATGCTTTAAAGTGGCGAATTTTGTATAGTAAAAAGTACATAAAAAATAAAGTTATTTTAAATGTAATGTATACAAAGTATTATTTAAGTATAGTTTTAATGGAAAATTAAAAGAAAAAGTTAAATATAATTTGAATGGAAAGGTGACAAGTGTATCACCTTTAAGAACAAAAGTTAAGGTAAAATAAAGTTTTAAAGTCCATAAATAATTAAAATAGATTAGTAGCTAAACAAATTGTATAATGATCCAGTATATAAAATAAATTTCGGTAATATAAAGTAAAGAACAAATAGAATAAATTCGTAAAACTCCTAAGTCCAAGAAAAACCAGGAAAAATGGTCAAAAGAAGCGAGACTGCGGCTAGTAACATTAAACCACAAGAAAAAGAACTGCAGAAAAGGAAATCGTCGGAAAATGGAAGACTTCGTGGCGAAAATCTGCGGAAAGCGGTCGGGACACGCGAAAATGCAAACGAAACGTCCTACAACTACCATTCGAGTTCGTGCGTAAAGAAGATGTGGGAAGAAAGAAAATCCAAGTAGCAGGAAAATCCGATGGAAATTAGTAAAGTTATTAAAGAAAATCCAATAACAATAGAAGAAACGACAAAGAAAACGCGGCAAATCTCAGCGCAAGGGCGCATGGAGAGAAGAGGGGATGTGGGATTGCCAAAGTTTAGGAACTGAGAAATCAACTTAAAAAAATATTTTTTTAATTAAAATAATTAAAAATTTAAGAAATGATAAAGGAAAAAGTCATTAAAATAATTAATACTATAGCAAAGGAAAACAAAATCTTTTATAAATTGCAAAATGGAGGATGCGACAAAAGGGTGCAAAATACCAGCTAGGCCATACCTGATTCGGAGGGAAACTGGGTATAAATACAGACTACCCAGCGACTCTCGCTCTCTTTCTTTTTTACAAAAATCATGATTGATCTTCTAGACATCGTGGGATAACCAGACGAACGGACCTAGGACCATCTTCCAACTTCCAGAAAGAAAACATCTGTAATTCAAAGGCACCAGACAACTTGTGACTTAGTACCTCCAGTCGAAGGACATACAGCTACAACTTATAAGGTCTGTGAAAAGCGAAAATACGTTGCAGATTTTCCCTAAGTAAATTCATTAAATTTATTTATTATACTGGGTTAGATATTTTATTAATCTTGTGGTGTATCAAGTTGCATTCATTAAATTAAAATTTGATTAAAGTAAAAGCAATTTTCAAAGTAAGTAAATTCATAGAAAGTTCTGCCATTTTAGATTAAGTTAATTATTTTTAAATTTATTGTGATAGGTAAAAATTACCAAAGAATTTAAATATTTTGTGTTTCAGTTTTTTTAAATTTCTGTTTGAATTTAGAAGTAATAAATTCAAAGTTTTTATTTTGCAGAACAGAATTAATTTGATTTTATGTTACCTGTCTTGCACATCCAATAGTGTATCCCATGTATTCAGATATTAGAACTTGACTAAATTATAAGTTAAACTAAAGCACAGATAATTCACGTTACAAGGTTAGTTCCAGTGTACTTACAACTCTGAGGTAAAAAAAGAGTCAGTTTAATTGAGCTAGTGTGTTAAATTACAGGGAGTTAAATATAATTTTCTTTTGGTCAAAATATTTAGTAAATTAGGCAAACAGAAAAGAGTAGCCATTGTCTCCCAGTAGGTGATAGTAATTTATTTTGCAACAGAGCTTGGCATTCCCAACAAAGTAGCGGAACGTTTCTAGAGAAACAAGCTTTTCGTTGTAAAATTGGCGCCC
>JAGFPH010002084.1:176476-191416 GCA_018207615.1 Philaenus spumarius | reverse complement strand
TTAGTTAGTTGAGGATATGTGGAAACTTAACCGGAGTAGGCTAGTCTTTTCAGCAATGACATCGAAGTGTGGCAATATTTTATAATAGACGTTGAAAGTGATGAACTTTTGTCTGTAATTTAACTTAGCTGAATACTTGTATTTAATTATCTGTACACAACATACTTAATCATTTCAGTGTTCAAATTAAATCTTAAACGTTACTCTTAAATTCTAGTTAAATTCCTTGAATAATAAATAGAACCGATTTGACTCTAGAACCGGGAACCATAAAAAAAAAAAAAAAAAAAATGGAACCAACCCATCACTAAATAAAAAGTAAAACAAAGGAATTCCGTCCGGACTTCCATAAAAATCATAAACCACGGGTAACGTAAGTCCCAACAAGTTTTACCCGACTTCAAACAAATAAAATTATTACTTTAAAGTTTAAATACTTTTGTTACCGATCTATAAAATGTGTTATTTTTCTTCACAATAGACACCCTACCCTAACTCTATAGACACGATAACAAACGAATCCTTAAGTGTTTGACCTTGAGCCTACTCTAGACTTCTTGTGTATAAATAACAGCCTACGCATGAATAAAAATAAAACAAGAAGCGTTTACTTATGAAAGGAAACAATTGCCTAAAACATTTTACTGGGGAAAATGTCCACTTGCATAAAATTAATAATGTTTTACATTTTCCCTACTGATATTTATTGTTAAATGCTGAATTGAGTTAAAATACAGAGAATGCGATTGCAAATACCGGAGATTACATTCACGGAGTCTATACGAGAACGGGCAGTTCTGACAACTGAGTATCTCTTGGTATCGGTAATCGGTATCGAGTTTCGGCTATCGATTCTCGATACCGATACCAAAGCTATAGTATCGGTGGTATCGAGAATCGGTATCGAGAATCAACCCATCCCTAATATATATATCGGTCACTGGTAATCCACCCCATTAAGGCGGTCAAGGGGGTTGGAAGATAAAGATTATTTCTGAAATGTTTTTGTCTTATCATGATCTTTACACGGCTCACGAAGCTTAATACGTTATTACCAAAACGATATAGAGTAGTTTAAAAATAAGACGATCAGTAAAAATATTATCGGTATCGCAGTCACCTATGACGTCAACTTGTTGGCGGGAAAGAATAGATACTGTGATATATACGTGTACGGTTTTTCGCTAACTTTTTACGTATTCAGTGCACGACATCGAATGACTCAACGGCATCATCTATATTTTTCCATAGATCAGTATTCTGTAAATCAGCTTCATTATTGTGTCAGATTTACTTTTAACTATCTGTCTCAATCTTGTTTATATTGCTAAGTATCAAAAGTTTAGTGTTTACCGTAATGTCCCTAAAGATCACCAATCTACAGCGATGCCGCTAGGGCAGTATAAAAGAGAGGGCAATAATTGAAGTGAGAAATAAAATACCAATGTTCAACGTTGCAGCAGCTTATTTAAAGTTGTTAAGTTTCGATAGGTTTGCGCACATTCGTCTTTAAATAATTGGAGTGTAACATGATTTATAAAAATACCCTTGTTGATGATTTACAGCGGCCATTGCCTCAATGATGGTTTAATAAACATTATATTTGATACAAAATAAGCTGATACAATCTTTGTAGTTGAACAAATCCAAGAATACTGTCCTGAATTTTTTAAATGGAATATTATACAGTTTATGTCAAAATTCCTTTGTATCGCCTTCAGGTGAAAACAATTTCCTAAGAGATTTGTTACAATGTTCTCCTGTGAGAAAATGGATCTACACACAGTATTTATATTTCACCAGTATTGTTTCTACTTTGATAGGCCTACAACTTGATTTTAACAAAATACATGCTAAAATTACCGATCGTCAATTTTTTCGCGCTAAGGGGTAGTTTCCACCCCTAAAAATAAAAATCACACTTCGACACAGGTCCACTTTTGAGGAAGAAAGTGAGTAGAGCTTAAACCCAAATTTTTATAGAAAACGGCACAATAATAAATATCTTAAGTCTTTTTGGAAATTACTACCGTCAGGGGATGATTTACAGGGGTTGCATCTGTCTAAATAATCACAAACTTGTTTCACAATATCAACAGATCTGAAAATTATCTATCCAAACTCGATTTTAACGAAATGCAACCCAAAATCTACCATTTTTTAGTTTTTTTTCAATAAGGGGTAGTATTTACCCCAAAAAATCAAAAACAACTATCGGCACATCATCGATTTTGAAGAAGAGGGTAAGTAGAGCTTGAATGTAAATTTTGTTAAAAATTTTTCGTCATAATATATATTTTTTTTAAATATTTGAGAAAATAACTATTGCCAGGGGATGATTTAAAGGAGTTGCATCTGTCTAAATATTCATAAATTTGTTCGAGAATGTCAACAGATCTGAAAATTATTCATTTGAACTTAAATTTAACCAAATACATGCTAAAATCTACGATTTTTCAATTTTTTGCGATAAGGGGTAGTTTTCACCCCTAAAAAATAAAAGCAGTCATCGCACATTTTCGATTTTGAAGAAGAGGGTAAACAGAGCTTAAATCCAAATTTTCATGAAAATCTATCTTGTTAACAGAATTTCACAGTTTTTCGTTTTTTTTAGTTCAGGTCAATGGACTAATAAACTATAACGTTGAATAAACATGATCAAATTATAAGAATAAGTACCAGGTGACCGAGCCCTGCTCTATTAATTTTGTTCTTATTTATGTTGAAATAAAACCTAAATATATTAACAGTAATTGAAAGATTAATTTTTATAACCACAAAAACATGCCTTAAAAACCTGAAAAGCTTTCACTACGATTTTAGGCTTAGTTTTAATATCTTCTGTCAACTAAAATTATGAAACCAGACTTAAATAATATATTAACAGTAATTGCAAGACTAATTATAACCACAAATACATGCTTTAAAAACCTGAAAAGCTTTCACTACGATTTTAGGCCTAGTTTTAATATCTTCTGTCAACTAAAATTATGAAACCAGGCTTAAATATATTAACAGTAATTGCAAGATTCATTATAACCTCAAATACATGCTTTAGAAACGTGAGAGGCTTTTATTACGATTTTAGTCCTAAAGTTTTGAAACCAGGCCTAAATATAGTAAACATTATTGCTGGATTAACATAACCTCAATACTATGTTTCAGAAATGAGCCAGGCCTATATTACAAAATTGTCTATTAGAATTTATTTATCTTTGCCAAGTTTCCTTTTTTTTATAAAAAAATAAATTGTTAAATCAGGCCCAATATATTCTACTTTCAACTTGCTAAAACAGTATAAATTAGCTTGTTTTTAACAGTAATTAAAAACTATCCAATGAACAGCTGATTTTGGATAATACTCAATTTCAGTTCTATTCCACTTATAAATTGGTTTGTTTATAAACAGCTGTTTTGATCGCTTTATTTACTATTTCATTGTTATTTTGTAACCAACATGGCAACCCATAAGACCCTATGTTAAAATTTTTGTACTTTTAAATTTGATTTTCTAAAAAAATTGCGTTTTTACACAAAATTCAAATATATGGGTGTACTTAAATTTTTATTATTTTTTTTTTTTGGAGGGGGGTTTAACGTCCTGCTGTTATGCACTTTATGGCTAATGCAGACGGAGGGTGTACTTAAAAATCAAAACTACACCCAAATACAAAATTTCTTTGAATTCATTAGAGCCGTTTTCAAGATCTACGACAGATACAAAGATACAAGAATTGCTCACTTAAAGTAATAGGAATTCACACCACAAAATGAGTTAGATATAAAAGTTTAAAGGGATATGTCTGAACAAATATTACGTTGAAATCAATTCTGTAAATTACTGTGCGATTGTATTTTTCTTGGTTTTTAATTTGTTAAATTATTTCTGCCAAAGTCTAATAATTATAAGTGTACAGAAAAGTCACAAACTAATGTTATTAATTAATTGTACAGTTGATATTTTTAAAAGTAACCAAAACCTGAACTACTCATACTACAACTAAAAAAGGGAATAGTTGGGCTTATTAAAATGTTACCTCCACTGTGGATGGCAATTGCACGACATTGCTTGTCATGATACTTCACTAAGTATACATCCATTGTTGTTGTAGGTTTCACCTCATCAGTCGGAACCAAATGAAATTTATTGATTTCCAATAATTTTACAATGGAAAACCTCCTATTCCTAAAATAATAACAATAATACATTATTTAATTATATGGCCCAATCATATATTTCATTATTTACTCTAATTAGACAAATCTAAGTGTTTGTTTCATATTAAGCTAACCACAGGTCGTACAAAGTTAAACTAAATGACAAATTATTTGTCTTACAGTCCTATGAATACATGATCAATAAACAAAACACTCAAAAATCAAAAACACCCGAAAATTTACATTTTGATTAACTTTTAAATACTCTTTATAACACCAAATGCTCTCAAGTAACAGTCTCTTTATAGCATTAGTACCACTTTACCAAGTTCTAACATCTTGTAAAATATTATCAAATATCGTTTACAAAAACACTACTATCTATTAGTCCAGGATTTGACGGTTTTCTGCTCATAATTTTTTGAATGTGAATGGATTTGCTTGAAATTTTGACAGTAAGTAGGGAATAGCTCAAAGATAAAAATTTACCCTATGCCAATTTGCGCTTTTACTCTAGGGGTGGTTACTACCCTATCTCGGGGGTGGAAATTTTTATGTTTAAAAGTAACTACAAAAATCGATAGAAAAATTAATTTTAAGAAACAAAAGATATTTAAAGTTTTTTCGTAAATTCAATATTTTTGGAGTTATTCGCGATTGAAAATGTAAATTTTTTATCGAAAAAACGCTTTTTTTAACGGTTTTTCGTGAATAACTAAAAAATGTATATTTGAGAGAAAAACTTGTGGAACCAAATGTAGTTTGTAAAAAATCAAAGACATTGATTTTTTTATTATTACTGTAAACCCAATATTAACCGAGTTAAGGCTCGTTAAGGTTCATCGAATACGGAAATCAAAACATTCAACGTTTAATAACGGGAAAACAGTAAGTTTGTCAGAAAAGCTTATATACACTTTTTTAAATTTTATATATAAACTAAGGCGAGTTATAACAGAAATGAAGTTGGTTTCTATTTTTTTTTTTTTTGCGTAAAAAGCTAAGAAAACACCCCCGTTGTAATCACCTCCCTTAAAACTATATGTTACCCATTTACAATTTACTTTATTTCTGTAGTGGTAATATGTTCTAAAAGTTTTTAATTTAGTTCAACTTTTCCTATGCAGATAGGTGCTTAATATTTTATAGTGGTGAAAATTATCCCTTATTGCCACAACTTATAAAACTGTAAATTAAAGCTTATAACAGATTGAAATCAGATCCCAATAAGTTGATTGACGATTGTTTGATTATCTGGGTCATTACTTGTGATTTTTCATAATTTCTCGACCCTTAAAAAGCACCCTTACTAACACTAGATTTAAATAAATTATTACAGACAACTTTAAATAAATTAATATTATATTACAAAGTAATTAATTTTAATATTAACCGTTCCACGCAAATATTTAAATTGCCTAATAGTAATCGATTGTTGACTAATATCTTTCTGTGATATTCATTTAAATGATGCTTTTTTATTTTGTGACTTAATCTCCTGAGCGAAAATGGAGCCCAAGAAATTCACTTGTGCATCATAAGTTTTGCGACTCTGAAATAGCTTCAAAGATATTTGCGTTCGGTTTATAAGACAGTTTTATTAGACTGGCATATAAACTAATCTGCTGCATTAATTACGCTGTAATGTTTTATTTCTAAATCATTTAACGTGTTTGAAAGGATAAAATTGAAATTTCTACATTAGTTTAAGTTAGTTTTTCAAGAGGGTACATTTTGATGTGGAAAATAATTGCGCCACTTTTATTAGGTCTAGCCCTACATTATTCATAAACGAACGATTTCAATGAACATTTAACAAAATTTAAAACACTAGACAATTTAAAAACATTGGTTGGTTTTTAATGTACTTATATCTTGACTAGCCCACTACAGAGGTTTACATACTTACAAAACATTATCGAAATATGGGAAAATATCAACAAATCTAGTTTAACTATACCGTACATATTTGTAAGGAAATCATAATGAAATAAAAAAAGTCTAATTAGGTAGGCCTAAGTTAGCCATTTTCGTAGAGAGATAATCAAAAAAATAATTAATTAATCGTCCATAATCAATGTGCAAATATCGGGAAAAACAATATTATTCCTTCTACCATAACTTAAAACCGTTTATCCCAACCTCAAAAGTACTTTAACGACACAAAAAATATACTTCTTTGAGTGATTTACAGACAGGGACCGCCTTAGAAATACCGTAAAAAATATCTAATCTAGGTTAAAAATACTTTTTTGTAAGGAAACACAATGCAAGCATAAAGTTTATTAGTAAGTTTGCCATTGATCGTAGAAAGGTGTCCTTGTTGTCGCTCCGGGGATTCTAATTTAACAACAAAAAAAAAATCTAACCAAAAATTGCGACACAAGTTTCTAATTTGTCTCACCTAAAATTTGTCTACTTTGAAAATGTGGCCTAAAGGGCGGTGAGGTGAAGTCTCGCTAACGCTTGTGCCTGAGGGGCTTGCAATTGCAGGTGAAGCCTGTGAAGGTCGTAACGCTGCGCTGTCGTTGCGATGCGAAGTTTTGTTGCGAAGCGACGAGAACACGATACCCTTACTAAAGTGCCGTGGTGAAACCCAGTAGTTCAGAGCAGTGTTGCGCACTGCCCGGACACCAAAACTGTAGTCAAGGATAAAAATAGCTACTGAGGTTTCCTTAGATTGCTTGAAGAGCATCTTCCTGTGCCGCTGTTGCGCTGCGCTGATGTGGTTTGGTGGTGAAAATAGAACGCAGTACTGTATTTGAATTAGAACAAATATCATTTATTGAATTTATTTGACCTGACGAGTAGGCAACACTTCCTCACTTAGCTTCCCTCTTGCTAATTCCTCTTTTGCTGAGGTGCCTCGGCTGAGGACTTACGGCTCTTTCCACTTCTCGGTGTTGGCACAATTCGGCTGGAGGGTTCGGTTGAGCTGGTTGGTATCCACTTGTTGATGAGTCCAGGTTGATGATGGTTGTTCGGTATCCAGGTAGGATATGATGTTGACTGTTCAGGCTCCAGGTAGGATCTGATGATGATGTTGGTTGATGTCACTAGGCAGAGTCCAGGTAGGATCTGATGATTTGGTCACTAATCGGGCGCTCTAATATACTCTATTCCAGCGTGGAGGTGGGGAAAAGAGAACGTGCGCAGCCAATGACAGGGCTGTTCGGTGTCAGCGATCCGAGCCAGTGATGCGAGGTGAACTGATTTAATGTCAGTGCACCGAACCAGTGAAGTGTGGTGAAAGTTTAACGTGAACTTAAGTTAACGTTTACTAGTTCTTAAGTTCGCGTTGCAACTTGTGATTTTTCGGATAGAAGTTTACGCGTTGAGTTTACACCTTTCCCGGGAAGGTGAGTTTGAACACCGAGAAAGTTTGAAAGATGGTTTTGGTAATTTTTCGTGATGTATTATTTAGTTTGTTGCGGTAAACGTGTCTACGTTTACCACTAAATATACATCGTGACCAGGGAGCTGAATTTACTGGGGACTTTAAGTATTTCGATAGATGTTTACGCGGTACTAAGGGCCGAATAACTTTCCTGTGAGATGAGGTACATCTTCAGGGAAAAGTTAAACGGTAGAAATGAAGAGACCATTCGATTGATGACGTAGAGTCCTTGGCGGGAGAACGTGTCGACGTTTCCCAGACAGCTGCTGTGTGTTGCTCGAACGGTCCTTATGAGGGCCAAAGAAGTTGGGAAAATTAACTAAGTGACTTTATTAAAAGATGAGGTCTCAACTCCCGAGAAAAGTAAACGTAGATTATTGAAGTGGCCTACCGATATCGTGTCCTTGGCGGTCGAACATGCCTATGTTCGCCAGACAGATGTCATACCGGCCGGGGACATGTGGAGTGAAACTCCGAGGAAGTTTAGGCGAGTTTTCCCGTAAAAGGCATTTACGGGAAAATCGCAGAACGCTGACTGAAATGGGCCCTTTTGAGGGCCAAGATGTTTACCGAAGTTACTGTTTCTCTTTTCCGCTGGAACGAGCATATTAGTACCGGGGATATCTCACGAAGCTAAATATGAGTAGCTCCGCTACGACATCCTCAGGCTTTGATAAATATTCGTCCGCAGGCTCTTTACTATCATCAATTTGCAAATACAGTAGAGTCCCGGTTATCCGCCATAAACGGGCCGGTGGAAGGGCGGATAAGCTAAAATGGCGGATAATAGGGAGGGTTGAACAAATAATAGACGTTTTACACCATTAATACTTTTTATTGTAAATTTAATGAGTACAGTAAATACGATATTTTGCAGTAATACTTGTATATACTGTACTGTAATAGAAAAGAAAAATAATGGAATACAGTATAGTGATTTTCAATGAAATTACGAAATTGAATGACAAAAATACATCAGTGGAATAAAAACTCCCGAGCTAACACGTGCAGTAGGTCGGACCACTTGAATAGCGTGGGAACGAACGCCCGAGGCGATCTCACAACAACGTAACTTGCCACTGCTGTTTAGACAATCACAAAACCGGTTTTATCCAGTTTACTTAGCACCATTAGATACTACAGACTTTCGTCTACAAAATGGTACTGTATAAAGCAATCTGTCAAATCATTGGGCGTTGCCTACTAAATAATCGTTGACAAAAGGCGTGTTTATCGGTTGAGAGACTGTCCAATCCGCAAGGGTTTACAGTGGGGTGTAACTCTTGTTTGAAACAGTAAATGTACTGTGAAATCTGATTGGAAGACACCAACAGAAAGATGAAATCCCGACCAATCCAACGGTATGGTTAGAAATGCCAAAGAAACATTATTGTAGATGGTGGGGAACGTTGCAGAAGTGGGAAATAACAGTACAATTGTATGCAGATTCGCGCACGGAAAGAGCTGTAGTCCGATATGCATATTTTAAAACGATGATTACGTATGTAAATATACGTTTTACGAAAAAGTTGTAAATACAAAAATTGAAGTTTAATTCATTTCCTTTCCAATGGTGCCAGTTTTATTACGATTGGATAATTTTAAGTGGGTTAAATTATCGTTTATGCAAATATATGCAAATTTTATGCAAATGTGTGAAGTTGTTGCGTTTGCGCCGTGAAAGCTGGTGCATGGTGGGCTTTGGCCGTTCCTGGGTTAAATTAAATAAGTGCCGCTGGTGTGGCGGATAAAACGGAATGGCGGATAACCGAATGGCGAATAACCGGGACTCTACTGTATTGGAAAAATAAAAATAACAATACTATAACTTCTACCATAACCAAAGACTGATCATCCTAACCTCCAAAGTAACCAAACTACAAAAAACGATACTCCTTTTCCTGATTTAAAGACCACCAAAATAATTTCGAAAACCTTGAACAAATTTTACTATTTTAAAAATATAGGTTTATGCTTAGTATAGATCAGGAGACGGGATTTAAGCGAACAAAAAATACTATTTAACAAATACAAAATTGAATACCTATAGTTTTAAATAAAAGTAAGATAAAACCGGGAAAAACAAACAATAACTCACTGTTACGAAGAAAAATAGCGTCTATTATAATATTGTCAATTGTTCTGAGTTACATTAGTTACTTTAACAAATATATTATGTTATTTAGAATCTAAATAACGTAAAAAAGGTGAAGGTAAAAAAGCAAACGCAATATTTTTAAATTAGACTATATAACCGGGAAAAACAAAAATAACAATTGAATTTGTAAATATATGTGGGGAAAATAAAGACTTTTAAATCGCTTTATAACACACATTTTCTTTTTAAACTTATAAAACATTATAAACTTATTAAAAATAAAATTGTTAAATACGTAAAAAGATTAGTTTACATTTAACTAGTTATTTTCAATTAATTATACACATTACTTACCTCCACGACGGGCCAGGAGCATTGAGCGCTGTCTACAAGTGTTGTCCTCTTTTCACTTTAATCTTCAGTAGAACTGATAAATCGTAAGTAAAACACCAATCGATATCGTCAACTGTCAACAAATGTCTTCGTTCCAAAAAATCTTCGTATTTATAACTGCTGCTTCCTCATCTTGTAAAAACCATCCCTTCCACCAAATGACAAACCCCCTCTACTTTAGCCGTAGCATTGTGATTGGTTGAAACATCTATTTTCAGGTTCATATAAATAGTAAATATAAATTGTTCATAATTTAGCAGAAAAGAACCCAATTTAAATAATATTACTGCATTTTATATAGCATTTTAGTAATATGATCCTTATTTATATCAAATTCTGAAATAAATTCGTACACATTTCTTTTTCTGTTAAAACTATAAATAGAGTATACATTAAAATATCAAGTATTGCTAATTTAATTTTATAATTAATACTAGCTGACCCGGCAATGTTTCGCTATTGATTAATTTGAAACTTTGAAAGACTGTAATTCGTATCCCTGAGGGCCGATGTAAATTATAATGGGATTCAGCTCATTGCTTGATTTACCTAACCTAAAATTATATTCAGTTTTTGATCCAAATCAGTTGTTGATCAAAATCAGCTGTTTTAAGCTTTTCATAAGAACAGCTGTTTCTGATAAAATCAAAAGAAATATTTCTTCTTCTTCCTTAAGATTGACCTTCCATAAGATTAACATTGAAACTTTGAGGGCCACTGGGGCGTAACCCTAATGTCCTAGGACTTTGGTAAATGGCCTAAAACCTTCCCAGGGTTAACCTGTGTTACTATGCAAAATTTCAAAGCAATCGGATGGACGGTTTGGTAACGCATAAAGGACAAACATACAAACGGACATACATTGAATTTTATATATATTTATTTATTTATTTATTTGGTTTTGTGTTAAAACCTTATTGATATCTATTTCTAGAGATCTACTGGAATTGATTTTCGTAGTGTTTGTTTTAAAAGAGATAATATGTTGTCATTATAATTTAAAAAATTAGAAATATTATTTTTATTTCGTCGTTATTTCCCTAAGGACACTTTCTGGGCTTCATTATTACAGCTTCATAATCCTGCTGGTATAAGCGTTATCTTCTATATATATAAAAGCGAAAACCCACTCACTCATTCATCACAGTTTCTCCAAAACCACAAGGCCTATAAACATGACATTTGGCACAAATACTCTTTATAGGCTCTAGACGCGCACTAAGAAAGGATTTCTGAAAATTCAAAATTTTAGGGGGGGTTTTGGGGGGTCAAAGTTACTAAATCACGATTTCTAAAAACTACCGAACGGATTGGAATGAAATTTGGTATGTAGCTTCCTCTAGGGCCATAGATGCTCACTAAAAAAGGGTTTAAAAAAATTCAAATTTTAGGGGGTTTTGGGGATCAAAGTAACTAAATCACGATTTCTCAAAACTACCGAACGGATTGGAATTCAATTTGGTATGTAGCTTCCTCTAGGACCATAGATGGTCACTAAGAAAGAGTTTAAAAAAATTCGAAATTTTAAAGGGGGTTTTGGGGGTCAAGGTTACTAAATCACGATATCTCAAAAACTACCGAATGGATTGGAATGCAATTTGGTATGTAGCTTCCTCAAAATGATGGAAGTTTTAAAATTGTTCTAACGATGTTCACGAAAATGTGCAATAATAGTTGTTTTACGTGAGCAAACTAGACCCTAGGCCTAAATCGATAGTGACGTATTAAACTTTAATTTACGCCTGACTTATTTCTGAGGCATAGCGTTGAGATTATGGTTAATCCTGTAACTATTCTTACTACATTTATGACTAATTTCACAATTTTATTTGTTAGAAAAAAGTAAAAGTTTATAGAAATTGATTTTAAAATAGTAAATTTTGTAATATAATAGGCAAGCCCCATTTCTATAGCATAGTTTTGAGTTTAGTAATAATTCTGCAATTAATAATTGTTGTTAACATAATTATGCCTGTTTCAAATTTTCAAGTTAAACGAGCGAAACAGTTTTTTAACAAATAATTTGTATTATTATTATTTGTGTGACCAAAAACGGTAAGCCATAGTGGATGGTGATATTATGAAACTACATGAAATTTGCTACCAAAATGTTTAATGGGAATTTCCCTATGATTTAACCTAAAAATGTTGGCCCTAAATAAAATGTTTAGTTTTCTCAATATACCTAGCCCTGCTTATAATCGAGCTTTAGCTCGGTCGCCCGGTACTCTCTAATAAAAAAAACGTTTTAAAGAAAATATCTGATTATTGTATTGACATTGAAAACATTTGCATCAGCTGTGCTGTCTATTTTAAATTGACAAATTTTAGTTTTTAATTTAAATAAAAGTCACAGAAAATGAATTTTCCAGTAATTTTCAATAAGTTCAACAGTCTTTTGGGTAAAAAAAAAACTTTTTTTGCCAAATTACAATGAAATCCTTGGACCGTTTTTGAAAATTGATGACAGGAAAAACATACATATAGGATAGAGCTAATGCTAGTGCATGCGTATTACGGTTTGGAGAACAAAATCTTGGTAGGACAGCATAATTCTGAATCGTTGTATCAACTAAAATGCGTGACACCGTCTTTTAATATGGATATTAATAACATTTTGAACCAACTAATCTGTCATAATCGCATCATTAGACTCAAAATAATCTTAAAAAAGAGTTTTCAGTTCATTTCAAGTTGCGGTTAATAAGTTACGGAAAAAATAAAATGATCTCGCCCATTTCAAATATTATATACACACAGTAGTGTTCCATAGTTTGACGCATGGAACACTATAGTGTTCCGTGATATTAGTACTTGTTTGAAATCACTTGATACGTTACCTTACTTATTCCTACAACGTATATCTCTTCCCAAGGGAGTATAATTACTTAAGGGGGAAATTTTTTTTCGGTGTTACATGACAACTCCTCTATGTTATGAGTACTTATTTGAAATCGATATCAACTTCTCTAAAATAAGACAATAGATGATGTAAATAATTTTAAGTGAAGTTAGTTAAACTAGCTGTCTCTAGGGTTAAGTGATACAATTGTATTTATAATGTAGTACCTTTTTGTGGGAAAGTGTGTTTGAAAATCTGTACTCAACTAACAAATTTATTTTAAATAAAATTACTAATAGTTATAATTTTTCTGCACTTATTTTTTACTAAAAGCTAAATGAACTATTAGAATGTTATTCTTTTAATTCCAGATTGTTTTATTTACGTTATTTTTAACAATGGCAGCAATTTTTCACATAACTATTTCAGAGAATTAAAAGTAGGTTAACAAATATTTATTTCTTATTTTTTGTGTCCTATTATTTTGCAAGATACATATATATTCAGTCATTGAAGTTATAGTCCCTTTTATTAAAATGTAAAAGTTGTCAAAAATAAAAGATAAAAAGTTGTCATTTAAGTCAATCCTATGTTATACTCTAAATTTAGTACTTTGTATTCAATTTTAATATAACCAATAAATGACTTGTGAAAAAATAAATCACTATACAAGTCCCCAGGTTAAAATTAAATGTAGACAATTAGAATTACCAAGATATTGAGTGCAGTAAAATACAATTAAGTTACAAAAGATAAATATGTTGTATCTACCAAAAACAAGCTTGTTTTCTTGATAATTTCTCATGTTTCTTTATAATATAAATATCGGATATGAAGTATTTATGAAGGGAAATCATAAAACTATTACCTTGAGAATTCTTTAGAGGTTCTTAGTTGTGTGGGAACTTTTTACAAACTTAGCACGACCTATTTTTCAAAAAATAATTGCTGGTTCGTTTTAACACGTTACTGTCATTTCCGACCTTTTCTTGAATAGTCTGAAAACACAGAGTGTGCCGGCGTGATTGGAAATGTCTTGTAGGACGGGAACAAACACACCCTTATCG
The DNA here is from genome assembly GCA_018207615.1 of Philaenus spumarius. Classification (NCBI taxonomy): domain Eukaryota; kingdom Metazoa; phylum Arthropoda; class Insecta; order Hemiptera; family Aphrophoridae; genus Philaenus; species Philaenus spumarius. The sequence goes on along the minus strand of JAGFPH010002084.1, from coordinate 177,461 downwards.
CAACGATTAAAACTTTCTCTTTGTAGCAATTGTTGCTGTCATCGACCTTCAGGTTTACTATTTACATTACACATGTGTGGTCTGAAAATGAGTCTTTTTGTTTAATGGTACACGTTGCAAAAACTATATTATACAGGTTTTCGTTGAAAACAATGACAAAAAAGGTTATATGTACTACGACATTTAATAAATAGTACCAGGTGACCGAGCCCTGCTCGATTAGTTTTGTTGTTTATGTTGAAATAAAACCTAAATATATTAACAGTAATTGCAAGATTAATTATAACCACAAATACATGTTTTAAAAACCTGAAAAGCTTTCACTACGATTTTAGGCCTAGTTTCGATATCTTCTGTCAACCAAAATTATGAAACAAGGCTTAAATATATTAACAGTAATTGCAATATTAATTAATTATAACCACAAATACATGCTTTAAAAACCTGAAAAGCTTTCACTACGATTTTATGCCTAGTTTTAATATGTTCTGTCAACTAAAATTATGTGTACTACGACGTTTAATAAATATTACATAATATAGGAGTAATGGTAATAATAATAAGATTTGTATTTCACGATAGTGAATAATATCTGCAAATTGGGTTTATTAAAAAAAAAATTCATCTGTAGTATTGTCTACCTTTACAGAGTTTGATACATTTAGGACATAATTAATAATTGCTATAGAACACGCAAGAAGTAAAATAATTGGTGGATTTAATTACCATAAATAAAACAAACAGATTTGGTCTAAATAATTTCTTCACATACACTTGAAATAAAATATACATTAACGAATGTTTACAAGGCTTTGTAGAAGTACTTGGCGGACCATTTTATTTGGCAAAAATCGTTGTTTTTAGTCTAGACATTGGTTTGTAGACAGTGATTATAAAACCATTTTTGATGATACTTTAATTGATGTTAGATATTAGTAATGGTGATGTAATACTCTATAGTCCATGTTGTTAGGGTGCTTTTGTG